>CM038719.1:5576889-5709389 GCA_021613375.1 Megaleporinus macrocephalus
AGCCAGAGTGATTGAGTTTATAGTTCTAGATAAGCAGCTCTTCTCGGCTGTAGAAGACGTTCATTCTGCTGCTTAATGTTCCACCTGGATCCACGCTCTGCTGTTCCTAGTAGAGATACTTTTCAGATGTGGCTCTTCCGGAGCTGTAAGCGGTTTACTCCCACATAGACCAACTTCTAACTTAGACCAACTTCTAATTTAGACCAACTTCTAATTTAGACCAACTTCTAATTTAGACCAACTTCTAATTTAGTGACAAATATTATACTGTTTCACATAAACTCATTAAAAATGGTAATAAACCAGTTTAGACCATGTTTCATGACTTGCTTGTGCTAATAACTACATGTAACCCTGCCGTGGCATATAACCCCGCCCTCGATTAGTATCAGCTATCGGCCGATCATGCTGAAAGGTGATCAGCGATCGGAATCGGCCTCAAAAACGCTGATCGGTCCATCTCTAATTTAGACCAATAACAGAGAGCAACAATTAGTACTTTATAATAACGTAATAATAACCAAGTTGCAGATTGGATGCCAACCAAATATTATTTTTTTAATAAATTGCTTTTTAAGTCATTAAAAGACTATAATTGGTTGGAGTTACTACAGTAGAGCCACCAACATCTGGCACCATCTCTCACTCTGACAGAGAACCTATAATATGGTTCAAACTCTACATCACTACCTCCTAAATTAGAATATTTACAAAACATTGAAACATCTTATTAACTGTCATTCCAGATGTATCCAGATGTTCTAGCATTAAGATATGATGATATGATTTCAGCTCACTCCCACTGTCCACAAAGACTGAGTCAGAGACTGCCTCAGTCAGAGACTGCCTCCACCTGTACAGTTTCTAAAGCCTTTACCATCCAGACCTCAAACAGTGAGTCTTGGTTCCTCCCAAGCTTTCCTCCTCCAGTCATGAGGAAGTTTTTCCTTGTCACTGTCACCTCTGGCTTGCTCACTGGAGGATACATGCTGTGACTTCATGTTTTCATGAAACATCATTGTAAAACTGGCATACTAATAAACGTGACCTGACTTCTCTCTGTCCGGGGTCGACCAGAGGAGGATGGGTTCCTCCCTTGAGCCTGGGTTCCTCTCAAAGCTTCTTCTTCTTATCAAGGGAGTTTTACCGGCCACTGTGGCCTCTGGCTTGCTCTAGGGGGGGCTTGGACCTGGACACCCTTTCTTACATTTACATGCTTATACATGGACATACATGTAAAGCTACTTTGAGACAACACTGGTTGTAAAAAGCGTCATACAATCAAATGTTGAATGATTGATTAATTGAGTGAAGTTCCTTCAAGTTGGTTCAGACTCCTGGCGACCATATAGATGATGTTTCTTTAAAATGTTACATCTCCTGTTTGGGTCCTCAAGCTTCTTATTCAAATCACTGTATTTATCATGGCCTTCTTTAAACATGGTGTCGCTGTTTGCTGATACATTGCAACCTGTTAAGAACCTCTGAATAGCTTACGTTGTGACGGAAAGGCCATCAAGAAGAGTCGTGATGTTTTGTTATTGTCATGTTTTCCAGCCTTAATGTTTACTGCTGTAATGTAAACTACACAGACCTTTAGTGGGGCATCGGCCATGAAGCACACCGTGGTCCAACACCTCTCCCAGCGTGAGAGAGCGGATCACCGACTCACTCACGAGACGGCCGATTATGTTCTCCTCGCCTTTCTCCTGGGCTGGAACACCTCCCAACTCCGGGCTGGGGGTCACTTCTGAGTGGGAAACACAGAAAACAGCTGTAATGCCTGAAACTGCTACACAGTTAAAGAGTAATCAGAGTTTATTAACCTGAGATTTATTGTTTATTAACAGTTGTTTTCTTTTTTTAACCAGGCTGTTTTTGTTACTGTGGCCTTTATGATTGATGTCTGTAAAGACTCTCTAGGCTGAAACACTCCTTATAACATCAGGGCCGGACTATTATAGGCTGAGCAGGATGCTATGTGTACAGCTGTATGCAAAGGTTTGGGCACCCCTGGTCAAATGACAAGTTTTGTTGGTTTTCCAAGCGAAAATAAGTTAACCCCTTGTGGCAGCTGTCTAGCGGGGAGGCGTGGGCTATTGCTTTTGTGGGGCGGAGAGCTGGTTGCAGTAAAGCAGTGGGCTAATGTTTTATTTCTATTTTTTAAACAACCTAACAGCAGCATACATAACTTTTAAATGAACGTAAAGTAAAGAAAGAAAAACGTATTTCCACTTACCTAGAATGCTGCTGACGGCTTGGGCTTCTGCCTCCTCCTGGATGAGCCCCAGAGTTGGTTTCTCTGGAAGGAGTCCATCATGAGGCAGAGGAGATATACATGGAGTAATATCTGCATATATAGAATAGAGAAAGGTGGAGATCTGTTAGATGAAAGTGTAGCCCCTTCCTAACCAAGCATACATATTTTACTCTTTCTATTGTAAAGCAGAGTTCAAACTGAGGGGGGTGCTGAACATACTGTAGTTAAACTATACCCCTCCTTACATATAGGGTTAAGATTTCTGAGTACAGGTCTGAGGAGTCACACACACACACACACACACACACACACACACACACACACACACACACACACACACACACATATATATATATCTAATAAAAGAAGCCTGTTAGACACAGCAGTTCTCTGTTTTACGGCAGCTCCTGTCTTATGTCCAGTAGATAATGGTTAACCCAGGTGTAAGACGGGGTAAAGGGGTATCAGGTTTTAAATAAGAGTGAAGGGATGGGGAGGAGAGGGGTAGGAGAGACAGAAGGCCGTTATGGGCTGAAGGTTTGGGGTCACCGGTTTGATCCCCTTGACCAACAGGGCACCTAACGCCCAACTGCTCCCGTGTACTGTGATTAGAGCTGCCCAGCTCTCCAGGCAAGTGAGCTCAATGCCCCCTAGTGTGTGATTCACTGCTCTCTATTGTTATTGTTCACTGCAGAGATGGGTTAAATGTAGAAATCAAACTCTGTTTTGTACAAACACAAATGCCAAATAGTTCTAAATTCTAAATTAGGAGGTTAGATCTCTGAATCAATTAATAAATGTCCTTACAAAAGGTGACCATCTTTTTTCATTCATAATGTAACTGTACACACAGCGCTCCAGCTGAAACATGGAGAAAGGTAAACACTAAAGATCGCCGATCACCTTTCAACGCGATCAGCCGATAGCCGATAACGATCGAGGGCAGGCTATATGCCACGGCAGGGCTACATCTAGTTATTAGCGCAAGCAAGTCATGAAACATGGTCTAAACTGGTTTATTACCATTTTTAACGAGCTCATATGAAAAAGCATAATATTTTTAACAAAATTAACAGTAAATAAACAAAGTAATCAAACTAATATCCTCAATACTGCAATCATTACATTTAGACCCTTAATTTAAAACTAAAAAAGCTAATTAAGTACATGAAGTCATTAAACTCAGACTCTGTTATTTTAAACTAAATCTGTAATCATTAAATGTAGAATATTGAATTTCTGCTGCTGTTCTGTTTGTACCGGTCAGATCTGGTCTGCAGGTGTTCTGGGTTATTAGTTTTGTGCTAGCTGTGCGTGCTAGCTCTGCTGTTTACTGATACTCACTGTATTCAGCCACAGGTGAACCGTATCAGATTATTAGTGTTAAATGTCTTTATTTTGATTCCTCAACGAGACACGGTTAATTTTACAGATTTTAAAAACGCTCGGTGGTCACATATGGCAACAAGCTGCCAGACGGACGCAACGCAAAGGAAAACTGTTCTCGTGAGGCCGCTGCTTCACTCAGTCTGTGGAAAATAAAAGGGTATGTGTTTCCACCTAGTGGTTCAGATAGGAATTGCAAGGAGCTGGCCGGAGGGGGTTTCAACGAAACGCTAGCTGTAAATACAGAAATTAGACTCAGTTGTTTAATGCCATCGATCAGCTCTCGAGATCGGCTAAACTGGAGAAATATCGGCCGATCACATATTTTGATTAAAAATCTTTCCATCTCTAGTAAACACTGGACACTGCTGAGAAACTACAGCTGAACAAGAAGTTAAACAGACGTGCACTTTATATTTGAACCTATTGCTTGCTGCTTGTCTCACAGGTATCCTAGTGTGTTATGTTTTGAAGTGTTACCTGCTGGGGTGTTGTTCGGTACATTCTCCAACTCCTGCACTATGTTGATGTCCAGCAGCTCAAACGACAGCAAGTCCTGCAGCCAAAAACAAATCAGACACGCTATACAGCGATTCCAATAACACTGATATCTACCAAGAACTGATCTGCACACAGAAAATCTCCAGCCAGAAAACAATTACTTTGTAGCAGTACTGATTACAGATGCACTAATTATGAATTTGTTATGGCGGGTTCTGATTACTTAACACCAAAAGGTAAAGGGCCACTGGCCAGTTTGGCTGTGGAGTCTTTTTTCTGATTTAAAGCAAAACTATGTGGGCAAAACAGGCATATATACCCACGAGTACAAATACACACCATCTTATATATCATATAGTTTCTTTACAAAATATACTCATACACTATACTGCCAAAAGTCATTGAATTCAGGTGTTCCAGTCACTTTCATGGCCACAGGTGTATAAAACCAAGCACCTAGTCATGCAGACTGTTAGGACGCCACCTGTGCAACAAGTCCAGTTGTGAAGTTTCCTCACTACTAAATATTCCACAGTGGACTGTCAATGGTGTTAGAACAAAGTGGAAGTGATTGAGAACAACAGCAACTCAGACACGAAGTGGTAGCCACGTACAATGACAGAGCAGGTCAGTGGATGCTGAGGAGCATAGAGCACAGAGGTCACCAACTTTCTACAGAGTCAATCACTACAGACCTCCAAACTTCATGTGGTCTTCAGATCAGCTCAAGAACAGAGCGTAGAGAGCTTCATGGAATGGGTCTCCATGGCCGAGCAGCTGCATCCAAGCCTTACATCACCAAGAACAATGCAGAGCGTCAGATGCAGTGGAGTAAAGCACACCGCCACTGGACTCTAGAGCAGTGAAGACGTGTTCTCTGGACTGACCAATCACACTTCTCCGTCTGGCAAGCTGATGGACGAGTCTGAGTTTGGCGGTCCCCAGGAGAACGGTACTTGTCTGACTGCACTGTGCCGAGTGTAAAGTTTGGTGGAGGGGGGATTATGATGTGGGATTGTGCCACAGGAGTTGGGCTCGGATGCTTAGTTCCAGTGAAAGGAGGGAAACTTCCGAACTTTGTGGGGACAGTTTGGGGACGGCCCCTTCCTGTTCCAACATGACTGCCCACCAGTGCACAAAGCAGCTCCATAAAGACATG
Source organism: Megaleporinus macrocephalus (assembly GCA_021613375.1). Lineage (NCBI taxonomy): Eukaryota > Metazoa > Chordata > Actinopteri > Characiformes > Anostomidae > Megaleporinus > Megaleporinus macrocephalus. The sequence goes on from CM038719.1 coordinate 5,582,196, forward strand.
GAGGAGCGAGTTTGGTGTGGAAGAACTTGACTGGCCTGCACAGAGTCCTGACCTCAACCTGATAGAACACCTTTGAGATGAATTAGAGCGGAGACTGTGAGCCAGACCTTCTTGTCCAACATCAGTGTCTGATCTCACTAATGGTCTTCTGGAAGAACTGTTGGTCAAACATTCCCATAAACACTCTCCTAAACCGTGTGGAGAGACTTCCCAGAAGAGTTGAAGCTGTTATAGCTGCAAAGGTTGGGCTGACATCATATTAAACTTAAAAATGGGATGAACTCAAGTTCATATACGTGTGAAGACAGACGAGCGAATACTTTTGGCAGTATAGTGTATATTGCATAACACGAGAACAAGAAGAGGCATTCCACAGAAATGCAGACAAGCCAGAGCTGCTAGATTGGCTACATGGTTTCCGCTTTCAAAACCCAGCTGCTACAGGAATCCACCTCACAACTGAATCAGCTCACACAATCATGTTCCTTTCATTTGGATTTCCTTAAAGCAACGAGGCTTGACCGGACTCTGAATTATAGGAACATCTGTTTCTATCTTTTCAGTACGTTAAGGCTTTAAGCTTTAAGGCAGTAACTTTCACCAATTAGGATAACGCGCACCTGTGCTGTAAGTAGGTCTACAGAGGGAATGTAGAACTCCTGATCACAATCTTGGTCCACTGTAATGAGCAGCTGTTCTCTGGAGGCAGCGCGACATTTCTCCTCCCGCTCCAGCGTACGAGCCGACTTCTCCTAAAGAACAAGACAAGATTTAACTCTACATATTCCTTTAAGAGAACACAGATTAAACTCTACACATTCCTTTAAGAGAACACAGATAAAATGTGCTTTGTCTTTCTTTATCATTTAATAACTGTTATATTTACTCCTCAAAACTATTTATAATACTAAATATAATACAACTGTTAGGATAACATTGTGTTTACTGCTTTACAGTTCTTCCTCTCTCTCTCTGACACCCTGTTCTCTACACCTTTTGTCCCATGGATAGAGTGTGACTGTCTGTGCATACACATATACATATACACATATAGCTTCAGACAGCCTGTACCTGTTTTACTTAATCTTACTTATTTTTAATTTTTAGGTCTTGCTGTATTTTTTATTATTTTATTTATTTTATTATTTTATTTGATTGAATTAGTTTTGTATTATTATTATTATTATTATCTCATTTTATTTTATTTTAATGTTATTTTATTTTTATTGCTAATATTTCTTATTTTATTATTAGTATTATAATAATTATTATTATTATTATGTCTTTTTTTTTCTTAAATTTCTTTTGAACTATTTTATTTTTTATTATTTGTAATCTCTTATCCTGTTTTTATCTTAATTTCTTACTCATTAAAATGTAACTTTTTTCTAGCTTTAGTATTATTATTTCAATTTTTACATTCACTGTTTTTTTTAGTTGTCATTTAATGTATATTAGCTACATTTTTCTCAGTTGTTTAAATTTATAATGATTCAATTTTATTCTTATTTACTTTGTCAATTCCTGTTCATGTAAATGCTCGGCTACATTGAAAAGGAGGGTTGCCCTCAATGTACTTAGGAGTTAAAATAAAGGTTGATTGATATTGTTTTGGCCAATTGTAATGGCTAATGGTTGCTGCCTCCACACCCTCCTCCCCACCCTGCCTGAGCCCCACAGCCTGATATATATATATATATATATATATATATATATATATATATATATATATATATATATATACACACACACACACACACACCACAGCCTGTCAACAATAATCCTGAGTCTTCTTTCTGTTTCACTTGTTGTCATTGAGGTCTCAATCCCACTGGAGCAACGGCGAGGTACACCATGGACAGGTCGCCAGTCCATCACATGGCCAACATACAATCACACCCACACTCACACCTACGGGCAGTTTAGGGTAAAGGAACAATCTAACATGCATGTGTTTGGACTGTGGGAGGAAACCGGAGTACCCGGAGGAACCCACTCAAACACAGAGAGAACATACACACTACACACAGAACCACCCGGGCCGGGAATCCAACACAGATCATCTTACTGTGAGGAGACAGTGCTGACCACTACACCACCATACTGACCACTACACCACCATACTAACCACTACACCACCGTTCTAACCACTACACCACCGTACTAACCACTACACCACCATACTAACCACTACACCACCGTACTGACCACTACACCACCATACTAACCACTACACCACCATACTGACCACTACACCACCATACTGACCACTACACCACCATACTGACCACTACACCACCGTACTAACCACTACACCACCGTTCTAACCACTACACCACCATACTAACCACTACACCACCGTACTAACCACTGCACCACCGTACTGACCACTAAACCACCGTACTGACCACTACACCACCATACTGACCACTACACCACTATACTAACCACTACACCACTATACTAACCACTACACCACCGTACTGACCACTAAACCACCGTACTGACCACTACACCACTATACTAACCACTACACCACCGTACTGACTACTACACCACCTGACTGACCACTACACCACCGTACTGACCACTACATCACCGTACTGACCACTACACCACTATACTAACCACTGCACCACCGTACTGACCACTAAACCACCGTACTGACCACTACACCATTGTGCTGCCCCTAAATCTCTTAATAGCTTAAACAGTCTGAACAGTTATTTGAACCCTGAACAGAACTAAAGACTTTGTCCTGTGATGTAACCACTTCATTAAAAACACCAATAAATCATTGTTTTTATCGCATGACCACCCAGGTCGACTCAGACTGGCGAAATACTCCACCCGGTGGACGTACGTGGGGAGTGACGCAAGGGGAGACGAGCAGGCCGTCAGCGGAGATGGCAGTAGGAGCGTGGGGGTCCACCACGATGCTGCACCAAACTCGTGGCCCAAACTGCTCCCCTCTGTGTGCCAGACGCCAGTGGGAGGTGTAGGTGCCCTCCAGGGTCGGAGCACAGAGTGCCACGCTGACCACGCCCACCTGACCCGGCTGCAGCGTGGGCACCGGAACCTCCCTCCACCGCTCACCTGAACCCACTGCCAGGTTCCCCCACATGAACTTCAGCTGCAGGTAGACAGAGACAGAGATTATTGTGATTCTATACTAAGAATGATTAAGCGCCTAAAACTTGTTTGTATATAACAGGTTTCTAACAGTATTAATAGAGTAAGTAGAGCTTTTACATACGCCAGTGTGTTTATTTAACCCTTTCCAAGCTTCTCCTAAACAACCCAGTAGTATTATCAGTTCTCATCTAATACCTGCTTTGACTGCTCAGTACTTCATTAAGCTAAATCAAGATTGCTGCTGAAGGAACTGAATACATTCATACAATGTCACAGCCACAGCACAGGTAGTTATAGGTAGTTGTCATTGCATGCATAACCCTATAACAGGCAAGAGCACATGATGGATAATGTTAAGATCCACTCATGCAAACTCGAAATATGAATAAACAGGAATACTGAACTGCAACAGGGTTCTGGTATTTATTTTAACTCTAGCTTTATAAAACGTTATGCATGTAGGTATAGCTATCTGACTAGCAATTATACATGCTTCTGGTATTATAAGCTGATATATATGCCATGTAATGGGCAGTCGTGGGCTGGAGATTAGGGAACCAGCCTTGTGACCGGAAGGTTGCCGGTTCGATCCCCTGAACCGACAGGACACGACTGAAGTGCCCTTGAGCAAGACACCTAACCCCTGACTGCTCCCTGGGTACTGTGAATAGGGCTGCTCACTGCTCCGGGCAAGTGTGCTCACTGCCCCCTAGTATGGGTGTTCACTAGTGTGTGTATATGTAGGTGTTTCACTGTACGGATGGGTTAAATGCGGTTGTCGAATCCCGCTGTGTGCAAACACAAGTGGCAAATAGTTCTGAATTCTAATTCTTAGGGTTTGACTCTTATTCTAAGGGTTGATTTGTGTTTATACTTTGGTCTCCGAGCTCCAGGACATCCTGCCACTGTTCTTCATCTTCCAGTACTTGATGAACTTGGTCCCCGGCCGCAGGCGTGATCCGTCCGGCAGGTTCTCGTCCAGCAGCAGAGCAGTCATAGCCGGCACAGCCAGAGGACACGGACGCTTAGGACGCCTGTAGAACACAAAAAAACCTCGCTTGACCCTGGGGCCTTAACACAATCCACAGAAATCATTATAAACACACACGTTATTAATTAGATCCTGATGTTTAAGAAGGGCCCACATCTGGCCCACCCGGCGACCAGGGTCCTTTTATTTTTGGTGGACAGTCGTGGACTGGTGTTCATATGGTTGTTTCACGGCCCCCTAGTGTGCGTATGGTGGTTGTTTCAAGGCCCCCCAGTGTGCACATGGTGGTTGTTTCACGGGCCCCCTAGTGTGCGTATGGAGGTTGTTTCAAGGCCCCCCAGTGTGCACATGGTGGTTGTTTCACGGCCCCCCTAGTGTGCGTATGGTGGTTGTTTCACAGCCCCCTAGCGTGCGTATAATGGCTGTTTCACGGCCCCATAGCGTGCGTATGGTGGTTGTTTCACGGCCCCATAGCGTGCGTATGGTGGTTGTTTCACGGCCCCCTAATGTGCGTATGGTGGTTGTTTCACGGCCCCCTAGTGTGTGTATGGTGGTTGTTTCACGGCCCCCCTAGTGTGCGTATGGTGGTTGTTTCACAGCCCCCTAGCGTGCGTATGGTGGTTGTTTCACGGCCCCCCCTAGTGTGCGTATGGTGGTTGTTTCACGGCTCCCTAGTGTGCACATGGTGGTTGTTTCACGGCCCCCTAGTGTGCGTATGGTGGTTGTTTCACGGCCCCATAGCATGTGTATGGTGGTTGTTTCACGGTCCCAAAGCGTGTGTATGCTGGTTGTTTCACGGCCCATAGTGTGCGTATGGTGGTTGTTTCACGGCCCCTTAGTGTGCGTATGTGGGTGTTTCACTGCACGGAAGTCCAATTTTAATGTTTTTTTTTTTTCCCTTGTGACATTTGTGTTTGTACCATAAATAATCTCAATTCAACTATACACAACCATTTTCAGCCACTCTTTGTCTTAGCCACCTGTTTTTGTTACAGTGCCTTTAAGACTGATTTATGTAAATCAGCTCTTCTCTGGTTGGCTGCTCAACCAAAGCCAGGGCTGAAAAAGTTCTTAGCATGAGAAACTTCAGAATGAAAAGTTGGTTTGGGCAATTCATTGTATTAGTTTAGTAAAAAAAGCTAAAATGTTGCTAATAGTTTTATGTGACAATCAATCATAATTTACCTCTCTTCAGCCCTTAAAATTAAACAGGCTGTTTTTTGTTACTGTGCCTTTAAGACTGATATATGTAAATGAGCCCTGTTCTGACTGGCTGTCTTGTATTATGTCTCATTAAACAGGCACCCAGAGCTGAAACCATCCTTATATCTTCAGCTCAAATGGGAGGAGCTTAATTTCTGCTGGGCGGAAATGTACAGGGTACAGTCACAGGCAACAGTTTGAGTACAGCATTTAAATGAATTGTTTTAAGTGAAAATCAATGTGAAAATCAACATTTCTTCCGCCTTTGTGTTAGAACTTCCGCTCAGCTAACCAAAATGAATACAGTTACATGGGAGGAGACCAGAGAGACAGTAAGAAGTTCTAATGGGACAACACTGTCTCCTCCGAGGTTAAAAACTCAGTGGGTGGATGATATGAAAAGGTGGTCTGAGGTAAATAACACAGTGGGTGGGTGATATGAGAAGGTTGTCTGAGGTTAACACAGTGGGTGGGTGATATGAGAGGGTGGTCTGAGGTTAATAATACAGTGGGTAGGTGATATGAGAAGGTTGTCTGAGGTTACTTATGGAGACATGTTTAATTACTCTGTACTCTCGGAAGGTGTAGACGGTTCAGTAATGAAAAACTCTAAAAGTACTGAAGCGTATCAGTACCTGCACAGTGGGAAGGTGGGCGTGTCCTCCTACACACAGACGGTGAGTTTATATTTCTGAAAGCCGGTTAAACCCAAGTCCAGCCAGCTGCCCGAGCCACTCTGCGTGGGTGTTAGTTACAGTCCAGATAGCCTAGCGCGGTGGACACTGATCAGAAAACAGTTACTAACTGATAGACTCACCAGCACCGACACGTCTGCTTCCTCAGAGCTTCATAAGCGAGACGTTTCTCTGGATAAGGAAGCTCTGGTGCTGGTTCTCCTCCACAAAATGGTAAGAACAGACATACGGAGGTTTGGGTGGATGCTTTAAATTTAGAGCTTCAGTCAGAGACGCAGGTGGTCTTCTTTGGAAGGCGGCCCCCCAACACTCTGATCTTTATGTGCTGTGTTCGTAACTCTATTGTTTAAGCCAAGTTCTCCTCTTCTTCCAATTACTGACTCCCTCTAACTGAACATGTTATGTTAGTCATTTTATAAGTTTGTTGTTGTTTTGCTTGTAATTAGTATCAACGTATTCGCGGGCGCACCAGAAGTTCTAACACAAAGTAAACGAAGATGGCCGTCCCAGTGTTGTCATGGTAAATAGCATGAATAGTGCTAATATACTGCAGCCAAAACACTCATTTTAAAAAAGAGACATGTGATGAGGAACGCTTGTCTGGAATGTAAACGCGCAGCTTCACTGGCCGTCTGCAGATTAGATTACACGCCAGTGTTATCAGATACTGTGCTGGAAGTCTACATACTCTGGGCTGTTGGCCTGTGTGGCTCGTGGCTGCAGCAGAACCGGAGAGGAGCTGCCGTCCCCCGCCGATCCCCACTGTAGTCCCCTCCGCTCCATCCTCAGCTGCTTCCTGATCTCCTTCACCTCCGCCTTCAGCTGACGCTTCTCAGCCTTCAAGCGTTGTTTCTCCGCCTTCCGGAAACTCCGGTCCCCCCGTCTGTAGAACCTGAAACACAGGGATTTGGGTTTGTTATTTTACGTTGAGTGAAGCTATTGCAAGTGAAGTGTTGGCTAAGAGACCTGTTAATTCCCTGTGGATTAGTTTTGATAATTCCATTTACAGAATTATTAAATTTGAATGAATGTAAGCAGATTATATTAATTATTGGCCTTCATTCAAGAAGTTAACTGTAGGTAAAATGCAGTCCTGCTCTTTCAGTGTACAGGCTGCGTCAGGTTTCCAACTTGATATTCTAGTGTGCACAGTGCTATTGTTTATAACGTCATCATCATTGTTTATAATCATCAGTCTAAGCTGATTTTAAAGAGCTTATGTTGGTTAGCCAGCCACAGCGTCTGGTGAGTGAAGCCAATATGTCAATATTTAGCTGCAACAGCACGACAAAAATATCTGCAGGCTGGATTTAATAATACATTAAAATAAATAAACAAACAAATACATAAATAAATACATATGAAAATTATTGTAGAGCTACTCTGGTAATCTGCATTTACATATAAAACAAGGACAAAGCAAAAGCAGAATCACATTAAGGAACAGGTGCCCACCTGCTGTGGTCCGGAGCTGGGGAGCCGTGTTCAGGGATGGAGAGTGGGGTTCTAGCCCTCACCAGGTTGTGGCTGGGGTCATGAGAAAAGCTACAATGCTCACACAGGGTGCAGGATGTGCAGACACTGGGAGAGAAAACAAACAAGCAGAGACGTCAACAAAAAAATCTTATTATAGTTTAAAGTCCTGATACAGAACTTCATTATGACCAGCTATAGATCTACAGGAACCCCCAGTGTAAACTATACAAACAATGTTTATATGATATTAATACTGCAAGTAATAATACACAGCTTTACAGTTCACAGCAAAAATGATGGGAATGTAATAAAATGTTGTCTGTATGATATTAATACTATGGAGTAGGGCTGTATCTAACTATTAATTTCTTCATCGATTCATCTAACGATTCTTTTTTTGATTAGTCATTTAATCTAACGACTAATTTTTACTCTAATGTGAGTGTGTCACGTAGCTACACACCTCACGCACAAGAACTCGGACAGTTTGTGGACTGTATATTTTTTCAGAGAGTCGTTTGAGAAGCAGCTATGTGTGTTTTAAAGCTTCTGCCGTATCAAGAACAGTCATAGGTTCTACACTGGACGATTAAGAAAGTGACTCTACTGAAATAAACATGATACACGTGTTAATAATCTTAAAATAATCTGCTAAGATAAACAGGTAAACAGGTGCTGTCCTGCTGCTGTGTTGATGAAGCTCTACGAGATGTTTGATCTTCAAGGTCTCGTGTATAGCAGTTGTACTGTTGTGATCATCTCCACTGTGCAGAGCTGACAGAGCACCACACTGTTGTGTTTCTGTGTGAAACACTCCCACAATTTGAGATACACATGAGTGATTGTTTGTAAATCCATGCTTTTAGTAGGCGCCCCAGCCCTAACTAATACTATACGTTATATTACAACAGCTTCTACAGTTTATAGCAAAAATGAGGGGTAATGTAATAAAACGCTGTTTGGATTATACTAATACTATGGAGTATTGGCTGTTTTTGGTCTGGGGTTGAACGGGCAGTCAACTTAAAATGATCTTCATAGCATCTAACCTACAGAGGACCTAATGTACACACTAATTTAGAAAATATACACAGTAAATAGTTTTGCACTGCAGCTAGGTATATAGTAATGTTATTTAAAATGAGAATAAACCAGGCGTGGAATCATTCTATAGAATGATAGAGTAGAAGCTCAGTATTTTAGTCCATGTTTATAGATAACAGTGAGTCATACAGTGTCAGAAACCACATGATAAGGCACATGATTTATGAGAATACTCACTACAAGGTTTGAAGCATCAGTGTGACTCAAGCACACAGTTAGCACCAAGCTAATTAGTGTGCGAACAGGCTTTCACTAAAGGTCTTGTTCAACAATTTAGTCGCATAGAGAAATGAAAGAAACAAACTTAAGACACCAAACATGTCTTTGTTGAACTACTATATATGGGTGTAAAATAGATTCTGGGCTAAAGCACTTAACATATGAAGATCCATATCGACACCATCCAAAGAAAAGCAAGTCTCTAAAACGGCCAATTTACAGTAGAGGTCAAAAACCTTCACTTTTAATGTAAGTCGATGAAAGCAGAATTTCTCCCAAGCTATTTTGAAGCATTTCTATTGGTCCATTCACCATGAAATTAATACAATCAATACAATATAAACAGCAGCTGCTGCGTTCACATGTGAAAAAACAAAAAAACACCAAAATCTACTGTCTCACCTGCACTGGTAGCCTCCGCCCGCAGTCTGTCCACGGCAGCTGCTGCAGGCGGGCGCTGAGCTGGGAGCTCCGGGCAGCGTGGAGGACGAAACCTCAGGAACCTGAGCCTCCGCTCCGACAGGCTTATGGATACAGCACTGACCGGAAAACTCCCTGCAGATCTTCTCCACTGCTTCTCGAACCACCTGGTCCTTAAACTGAAGATCAAACAGAGATTTAGTGAAATGGCACGGCCTTTAACGAGACAGACCTTTCCTCAGACCGTACAACATGACTATCTGGAAAACTCTTAGCTCTACCTTCTCCATGTAAGACGTAAACCAGGCTGGAGGTGTCTTATCCTCAACCTTTCCCCCCTTAAGCTCATTAAGGGTCACCTTAAAAACACAATTATGTATTAGCATGTTGACATGACAGCAAGAAAGAATGTGATAGATACACAAATTTCATTAGAGAGAGAAAATAGAAAGTATATATACATCAGCCACAGCTGCTCCTGTACGCTGTACGCTGAATACGCTGTTTTCTGTATACACTGACATGAACACTGTACATAGCTATCTACCTTGCTGCGCTGAGGGCTGTCGACAGAGCTGTACACTACAGTGTACCACAAATACTAGCAGTGGGCGATATGGCCACTAATAGAGTACATCACTGTATTAATTAAATACATATCACCCCTCCCTTTCTTTTGGGGGGTATTTGGGTACTTAATACAAACATAACTCAGGTATGAATTTTACTTGTTTAGTTTTTTTATCTATCCCTCCCAGTATAACTGTATTACTATCAATCTACCACTCCCAGTATAACTGTATTACTATCAATCTATCTATCCCTCCCAGTATAACTGCATTACTATCAATCTACCACTCCCAGTATAACTGTATTACTACCTATGTATCTATCCCTCCCAGTATAACTGCATTACTATCAATCTACCACTCCCAGTACAACTGTATTACTACCTATGTATCTATCGCTTCCAGTATAACTGTATTACTATCAATCTATCTATCGCTCCCAGTATAACTGCATTACTATCAATCTATCGCTCCCAGTATAACTGTATTACTATCAATCTACCACTCCCAATATAACTGTATTACTATCAATCTATCTATCCCTCCCAGTATAACTGTATTACAATCAATCTACCACTCCCAGTATAACTGCATTACTATAAATCTACCACTCCCAGTATAACTGTATTACTATAAATCTATCTACCACTCCTGTTTAACTGTATTACTATCAATCTGTCTATCGCTCCCAATATAACTGTATTACTATCTATGTATCTATCGCTCCCAGTATAACTGTATTACTATCTATGTACCTATCGATCCCAGTATAACTGTATTACTATCAATCTATCCTCCCAATATAACTGTATTACTATCTATGTATCTATCGCTCCCAGTATAACTGTATTACTATCTATGTATCTATCGATCCCAGTATAACTGTATTACTATCTATGTATCTATCGATCCCAGTATAACTGTATTACTATCAATCTATCTATCCCTCCCAGTATAACTGTATTACTATCAATCTGTCTATCGCTTCCAGTATAACTGTATTACTATCAATCTATCTATCCCTCCCAGTATAACTGTATTACTATCAATCTGTCTATCGCTTCCAGTATAACTGTATTACTATCTATGTATCTATCCCTCCCAGTATAACTGTATTACTATCTATGTATCTATCGATCCCAGTATAACTGTATTACTATCTATGTATCTATCGATCCCAGTATAACTGTATTACTATCAATCTATCTATCCCTCCCAGTATAACTGTATTACTATCAATCTGTCTATCGCTTCCAGTATAACTGTATTACTATCAATCTATCTATCCCTCCCAGTATAACTGTATTACTATCAATCTGTCTATCGCTTCCAGTATAACTGTATTACTATCTATGTATCTATCGCTTCCAGTATAACTGTATTACTATCTATGTATCTATCCCTCCCAGTATAACTGTATTACTATCTATGTATCTATCGCTTCCAGTATAACTGTATTACTATGTATCTATCCCTCCCAGTATAACTGTATTACTATCAATCTATCTATCCCTCCCAGTATAACTGTATTACTATCAATCTGTCTATCGCTTCCAGTATAACTGTATTACTATCTATGTATCTATCGCTTCCAGTATAACTGTATTACTATCTATGTATCTATCGCTTCCAGTATAACTGTATTACTATCTATGTATCTATCCCTCCCAGTATAACTGTATTACTATCAATCTTTCTATCGCTTTCAGTATAACTGTATTACTATCAATCTATCTATCCCTCCCAGTATAACTGTTTATCTATCTATCCCTCCCTGTATAACTGTTTATCTATCTATCCCTCCCTGTATAACTGTTTATCTATCCCTCCCTGTATAACTGTTTATCTATCTATCCCTCCCTGTATAACTGTTTATCTATCCCTCCCTGTATAACTGTTTATCTATCTATCCCTCCCTGTATAACTGTTTATCTATCCCTCCCTGTATAACTGTTAATCTATCTATCCCTCCCTGTATAACTGTTTATCTATCCCTCCCTGTATAACTGTTTATCTATCCCTCCCTGTATAACTGTTTATCTATCTATCCCTCCCTGTATAACTGTTTATCTATCCCTCCCTGTATAACTGTTTATCTATCCCTCCCTGTATAACTGTTTATCTATCCCTCCCTGTATAACTGTTTATCTATCTATCCCTCCCTGTATAACTGTTTATCTATCCCTCCCTGTATAACTGTTTATCTATCCCTCCCTGTATAACTGTTTATCTATCTATCCCTCCCTGTATAACTGTTTATCTATCCCTCCCTGTATAACTGTTAATCTATCCCTCCCAGTATAACTGTTAATCTATCTATCAGTCCCAGTTTAACTGTTTATCTATCTATCACTCCCAGTATAACTGTATTACAGTCTTCTAGTTGCAGCTCTTAATTATGCTGTTCTAATAAACTCAGACATTCACTTTCACCTGCCATATCAAAGCAACCACCAACACCAACATCCTTCTACTATTTAAATATATTCCAGATCAAAGATCTTTAATTAGAACAGATTGTAAAGCGCCGCTGCTGGTCTAGAAATCACTGAACGTGTCCGGGCCGGAACACAGACGGAGCTCATGGAGAAACGGCAGCAGTCAGTATCTGAGCTGTTGTGAAAACAGAAGATTAGTGATTCTTACTAAGCCCTCCTCAGGCACAGCAGCCTGGACCTTTCGGCTCACCACCTGCGCCAGAGTCGGGCAGTGCTGTGGAGGCCGGAAGCCTTTTTTGGGTTCTGGAATGGTGCCTGGCTTCACCTGAGCCAAACTCAGGCTGGGTCCCGGGCCGGGCACTCTGCCAGTGGTGCCGCGGGTCTCATACACATTCATCTGCAGCCTGTTCCCCTGGCGGGCCGCACTCTGTGGGGGAGGGACAAAGGACAGGAAGTCTTATCAGACGTGTAGAGCTCCCAGTTTAACAGTTCAATTATAGGAAAATGAAACCCTAACAATTCTGAGTTATTTTTAAAAACAAACTAAACAAAGCTTTGAACTACAGTAACTGCTGTTAGCATAATATGGAATGTCAATTACCTAATTGCCAGGTTTATGCAAATTTTATGCAAATCTCACATAGGGCTGGACGATAAAACGATAACGGAAATTATCGCGAAATGACGTTTCCTCGATAGAACTATAAGACGTAGTCGATAGAATTAAGTTCCGTCCATGTTTTGAGAGACAACACGAACAGCCAATGAGAATGAGAATAGCGCCGCCACAAACCAATCAGGTGGCTGAACTAGAGTTCCAGCCATTTCATGTTTGGTTGAAGCACACAGTGCAGAGTGTAGGAGTGGCGGCAGTTTAACCCACACGCTAGTAATCTGGTTACTGCAGGCGTTACAGTCGAGCAGAGAGAATAAAATAAGAGAAAATAACAGAAAACGTTAAACTACTACTGAAAGAAACATGATACACGTGTTAATAATCTATAAATAGTTAATAAGATAAGATAAACAGGTAAACAGGTGCTGTCCTGCTGCTGTGTTGATGAAGCTCTACGGGATGTTTGATCTTCAAGGTCTCGTGTGTAGCAGTTGTACTGTTGTGATCATCTCCACTGTGCAGAGCTGACAGAGCACCACACTGTTGTGTTTCTGTGTGAAACACTCCCACAACGTTAGATACACGTGAGTGATTGTTTGTAGCTGCAGCTCGCGCTCCGGATAAATCCATGCTTTCAGTGGGCGTGGTCATATTTGCGACGCGTCGACGCACGTTACGCTAATCGGCGTAATTTTGTAATGGATAGAGATAAATATATATACTGTAGGAGTTTGAGTGAGAACGCTGAGGCAAAGTTGACTTTAGAATTAAAAATCCCGAGTAGGAAACCAACAACTCCCCATTAGAGCAGACAGAGAGTCGACTCACCGCTATGAGTTCTTTCCTCAGCCCGAGCTTAAAGGGCCAGCAACAGCCTACTTAACACAGTGTCTGTGTGTAAATACTGTTTATACTAATACTACCCCATATATATATATGTGTGTGTGTGTGTGTGTGTGTGTTTAATTATACAATATACAGTTGTGTAATGTTCTATAGTACAGTTGTCTTCTGATAGAAAATAAATAATTTAACAAAATTTTATAATTTTGATATCTTCACTTCTCACTTAAAGTAAAAAGGCAATAGTGATTTGATTTATATCGTGATATATACTGATATGAAAAAAATAATTGTGATAAGATTTTATTCCATATCGCCCAGCTCTAATCTCACAGCAAGTAAAAGCTGAAATCTAAATGGCTCAGATTTGTGCTCATCACAAACCGCAAACTAGCATATGAATAAGTGCACTTATCAGTATAGGAGACTGTGGTTTGGGACGCAGGCTCAGCAAGTGAGACCCGATTAACAGTCCCGTAGCCGCAGTGTTTGATTATAGATCTGCTTGTGCTGCCTGCAAGCTGGTCATTAAACATCTTTAAGGTGTTTCTTAATTAAGGACCACTTCCATCCATCCATCCATTATCTTCTGCTTTATCCCGCTACTCGGGGTCACAGGGGGCTGGAACCAATCCCACCATGGACAGCTCACCAGTCTAAGGACCACTTATTGAGTCAAATAAACACATTCACAGAGATAAGCTGATGTTGTAGACCACAATGCTAGGCCGCTCCTCAGCCAGGCTTCATCAAGCTTGATGAAGTTTATGATGAAACAGACAGGTAGGTCATCCATCTTTCTTCGTAAACAACCATGTAACCAATAAAATATCCTCATATTGCCCACCTCTAGGAGCTCTGGCTTCATGTAAGCTCTTCAATTGGACATTCAGTGTAATGTACAGTTAGTTTGGAAATGTAAACAACAGGAACGTCAAGTTCAAACTTAAAGCTGGCTTAACAAGGCTGTTGCTATCTGATCCCAGGTAGTGGCTGTGACGATAACTGCATTACTGGGGTCATCTGACACCTACTGGGGGCGGAGATTATTACCATCATATCTGTTATGTATTTTTATTGTGCTGGTGAAAACTGATTTACCATCATTAATCCCACTTAGCATTAGTTAATTTCTTAGTTTACTAACAGCTCTGTGTGTTAGTAATGTAGGCTGAAACATCAGCTGAGATATGTTTAATCCATAAGACTGAGTGCTGTAGGTTTTAAGTGATCTTGGCCAACGTGGCTTTCTGTGTCTGGAAGTGGTTTAAAGTGAACACAGTACGCTGACAGAATGCTGAGTGAACAGTGATCTGAGTAACCAGAGCAGTAATGTATTTTCACTGCAGAATTACAACTGGGAGTGTCTGAAATCACCTACTAGTCAGTTGGTACTAGATTAGAGTCAGTACGTACTGCTTGAGCGGCAGACTAGTAGGTAATTTCAGTAATC
This sequence comes from Megaleporinus macrocephalus, assembly GCA_021613375.1. Taxonomy (NCBI): domain Eukaryota; kingdom Metazoa; phylum Chordata; class Actinopteri; order Characiformes; family Anostomidae; genus Megaleporinus; species Megaleporinus macrocephalus. Next base: position 5,597,358 of record CM038719.1, read on the forward strand.
GAGCTTTAGTAGCCACACAAGCTCAGACTTATTATGTCCACCATATTGCCAGTGTCCTGTGATGCAAGACATCAGACCACCACCGTAAAAGTCCCATTTACTGACAGATTTAGACACACTGATTTTCACTTTTGTCTGAATGTACTCACACTGTGTCTAGCGGTAGTGTTAGTGTGCTGTGTTCACCTATATAAACATGGCAGCCGATTCAGTAGGTCATCCGGGTTCGCCTACTACTTGATTCCTACTGAGTATTCAGACATACTAGCCGCGCTCGTCTACTGATTTCACTACTGAGTAGCAGGCAAGTAGGCGATTTCTGACGCATCTTATATCTCATTATACTGAACATTATGACTAAAAGGTTTTCAGTACCCCGAGAGCAGTGCCTTTAGTTCATTACACTGAATCATCACTAAGTGACTCTGTGTTCAGCTTTAGATCCTGTCGTGCTGTTTGGTGTGAAGGGAAAGTCAGGACTACTCGTCCCGTGCGGGTCTGAGCATGTCTGAATCTTCTCACTGAGCAGCGAATCTTCTCAAACTCTCTACAGGTGTGTATGTGAGACCTGCATCATATCATTTTACAGTTAAAGCAGTTACAGCGGCCCTAACATGTTTGGGGGTCAGCAGAAAACAGCCAGACCACCAGGATATGTTGTTTAGGTGTTGCTAGGTTATCATCGTGTTATCCCAGGTGGTTGGTAAGGTGTTACTAGGTTATCACTATGCCATCCCAGGTGGTTGCTAAGGTGTTGCTAGGTTATCGTTATGTTATCCCGGGTGGTTGCTAAGGTGTTGCTAGGTTATCACTATGCCATCCCAGGTGGTTTGTAAGGTGTTGCTAAGTTATCACTATGTTATCCCAGGTGGTTGCTAAGGTGTTGCTAGATTATCGTTATGTTATCCTGGATGGTTGCTAAGGTGTTGCTAGGTTATCACTATGCTATCCCAGGTGGTTGGTAAGGTGTTGCTAGGTTATCACTATGCTATCCCAGGTGGTTGGTAAGGTGTTGCTAGGTTATCACTATGCTATACCAGGTGGTGGCTATGGTGTTGCTAGGTTATCATTGTGTTATCCCGGGTGGTTGCTAAGGTGTTGCTAGGCTATCACTATGTTATCCCATGTGGTTGCTAAGATGTTGTCAGGGCATCAATATGCTATCCCAGGTAGGTGCTAAGGTGTTGCTAGGTTATCACCACGTTATGCCAGGTGGTTGCTAAGTTGTTGCTAGGCAATCGCTATTATAGCCCAGGAGGTTGCTAAGGAGTTGCTATTAGTATTAATATAAGAAGCTACTAGTAATAATATCAGAACCTATTACTATTAATAACATAAGCTACTACTATTAATATTAGAAGCTAATATTTTTTATATCAGAAGCTAAAATATTAATATTAGAACCTATTACTATTAATAGTTTCTAATATTAATAGTAGTAGCTTATACTATCAGTATTAATATTAGAAGCTACTAGTATTAATATTAGAAGCTACTAGCATTAATATTAGAAGTTATTAGTATTAATATTAAAAGATAGTTCAGATCATAATTACACAACAAGTGCTGTAACTGTAGTTGGCTTAATCGAGTAAATTATGGGATTAATATCTTAACTTGTGAATCACAACAGACCAACAATCTATCAGACTTTTATAGAATTTTTAACTGAGAATCTGATTTTGGCCTAAAATAGTTAAATAAACAGAGAGCTGCCCTGTGAGCAGAGGACCAATCAGAAGACTTCTTTGCTTTATTTACCTTCAGAGCCTCTTCATACTCCACTGAAAAGCAAAGCACAGAGACGACAATAAATGAACTGCACAAACATGAGGAGTAAAAGTCTGTTCATGCTCTCCACAGCTTCATTACTCACACTGGCTGTTGATCGAAACCTAAAAGAGAAAACGAAAGGAAAACGATCAGCGTCAGGATTTCACAACAGCAGCACATTACATGACGGTTCAGCACCTCCTGCTCCTGAAACAGTCTTCTGGACAGAATCTATTAGGGCTGCCACACTCACCTCCTCGTTCTCCTCATCGTAGTACGTCAGCTGTAGACTGCATAAGCCGAATGACCTCTTCACCTGCGAGCAAGAAGAGTAAACAATGTTCATGAACCATCACGACACTGCACAAGCGTTCTGTTAATTACTGTTAATTACTTCTCTCTAACATCTCCCCACACGTGGACTAACCTACAATTGCTTGCCCCTCTCTATCTATCCTCTGTCTCTCCTTCTGCCTCCCTCTCTCTCTCTCATGACATGGAAACCACCAGAGCTCCATCCACACTGGCTGATCGACTGTCCCTCCTGTCCAACCCACTGATGCTCTACTGCCCGTCAGCCTGAATGACTGGAACTTCTACAGTAGAGCCCCAACATCTGCACTCTCTCACTCTGACAGAGAACCTCTGAGATGGTCCAAACTCTACATCACTACTTCCTGAACCTCCTGAGTATCTATGAAACATGTTCAAACCCAGCTTCTTGTATCTTAAATCTCAAATCTAAAAATCTCATCAGCTTTGTCGTTCTCTCTATATTGGGGGTCATCCAGAGGAGGACGGTCACTCTCTTTCTTTCTCTCTCTCTCTCTCTCTCTCTATCCAGAACCGACCAGAGGAGGACGGTCTCTGTCTGTCTGTCTGTCTGTCTGTCTGTCTGTCTGTCTGTCTGTCTGTCTGTCTGTCTGTCTGTCTCTCTCTCTCTCTCTGACCAACCAGAGGAGGACGGTCACTCTCTTTCTCTCTATCCGGGGTCGACAAGAGGAGGGCGGTCTCTCTCTCTCTCTCTCTCTCTCTCTTTCTCGGGTCGACCAGAGGAGGGCGGTCACTCTCTCTCTATCCAGGGTCGACCAGAGGAGGACAGTCACTCTCTCTCTATCCAGTGTCGACCAAAGGAGGACGGTCACTCTCTCTCTATCCAGGACCAGACAGAGGAGGACGGTCACTCTCTCTCTTATCCAGGACCAGACAGAGGAGGACGGTCACTCTCTCTCTATCCAGGACCAGACAGAGGAGGACGGTCACTCTCTCTCTATCCACGACCAGACGGAGGAGGACGGTCACTCTCTCTCTATCCACGACCAGACAGAGGAGGACGGTCACTCTCTCTCTTATCCACGACCAGACAGAGGAGGACGGTCACTCTCTCTCTATCCAGGACCAGACAGAGGAGGACGGTCACTCTCTCTCTTATCCAGGACCAGACGGAGGAGGACGGTCACTCTCTCTCTTATCCAGGACCAGACGGAGGAGGACGGTCACTCTCTCTCTATCCAGGACCAGACAGAGGAGGACGGTCACTCTCTCTCTGTCCAGGACCAAACAGAGGAGGACGGTCACTCTCTCTCTCTTATCCAGGACCAGACGGAGGAGGACGGTCACTCTCTCTCTTATCCAGGACCAGACAGAGGAGGACGGTCACTCTCTCTCTATTCGGGGCTAAACAACCAGTTAGTTAACGACTTTAGTTTATTACACTTAACTAAACTACTACTAATCGTCCCGTGCAATAAATTCAATACGTCAAATCCGCTTTGCTGCAAATCCAGCAAATGTAGATAAATCACTGCCTTCATACATACTAACACTTTCATTTTATATACTCACTCATTTCTGTTCATCACAGTATGTGACGTGCGTTTTTAGTAAATGCCATTCATTATTTCCACAGTCGAAACTAACCTAGACCTGGAGCACTAACACGGGCGTGACACCACCTACAGAGTGACGCACGACTACAGAGGTCTATTATCACCATTTGTTGCTTTAGGCCATCTAAAGAGCAGCAGCCCTGCCCTGTCAGACCAAAGCCTCGTCACTGAATTTCTCTGAGAAGGAACGAAACGGAGAGTGAACAAAACATGCAGCCAGAACTGTCCAGAAACTTCAGAGTACTGACATTTGGTCTCATAAGAACAAATATATTAGGCTTATTAATTTGGGATTTTCATTAGTTATGTGTGTCAGCTAGCTGAGCACCAGCACAGGTGAAAGGCGAGGACACCTTGGAACTATCCAAACGTTTGTAGACAATTCAATTGAGCATTTGTGAGGTCAAGCACTGATGTTTGAACATTGCTGTGATGATTTGATTGAGTATTAGTGAGGTCAGGTACTGACGTTGGAACACTGTTGTGAGAATTTGATTGAATATTACTGAGGACAGATACTCAAGTTGGATGATTAATTCTGAACCACTCCCACTCATCCCAAAGGTACTGAATGGAGCTCCATCACTCCATAGCCACAATGCTTGGGGGCCTTATACCCCTCTAGATTTGTACAAGCACTGAACTCCTTTGGAGTGTCCCATTCTACTAATGTTGAACATTGCTGTGAGGATTTGATTAAGCATTAATAAGGTCAGGCACTGAAGTTGAACATTGCTGTGAGGATTGGACTAAGTATCAGTGAGCTCAAGGGTACTGATGTTGGATGATCAGTTCTGAAGGTACTGAAAAAGGTATTGAATGGAGCTCCTTCACTCCACTGACCAATGCTGCGGGACCTTATAACCCTCTAGACTGATACTAGCACTGGACACAGTGACCCTAAGCTCGTGTACAACTTCTTCCATTCTACTAATGTTGGAACATTGCTGTGAGGACTTGACTGAGCATTAATGAAGTCAGGTACTGAAGTGGGACAATCAGTTCTGAACCACTTCCACTCATCGCAAAGGTACTGAATGGAGCTCCTTCACTCCACAGCCTAATGCTTGGGGGTCTTATACCCCTCTGGATTTGTACCAGCACTGCACACAGTGACCTCATCAACTGGTCAGCGCTTTTCTATGGAGATTACACATATGATGACCATCTGGATATTTTCATACCAGTAAAAATCTCAGCTTATTGTTTTCTGAAGGTACCTTCTCATTCGTATTTCCCATTCCACCTTAAACGAGACAGCCTCAGGCGCCAGAACGTAACTGCTGCACCATTTAAGGTGGAACGGGGTATTCGAATAAGAAGCTTCAGCCACGTCTTTCTTCAGGTTTACGCTTAATAACGGATTACCTTAAACATAACACATACAAGAGGCTTCACACGTTACATACACATACATATACATATATATATATCAATTAAAATAAAAATAAAACATGTTTCCTCTTTGGTGCCCATTATGCTAAAATGCTAACTAAAATGGTCGCCAAGCGACACCACATTAAAACTGAACAGGGTTGGAAGCGAGAAGGCCTATTTGTAATCGTCAAAATAGTATGTTTTTATAGTATAACGCTTAATTTCGTACATTTACATATATACAAAGCCCATATACTAGCAAATGTGAACATAATGCTGAATAAGGGCTTCGGTTTAGAAGCTGTGAGCTCACCGTGGCCTCCACCGTCTCCCAACTCTTCGTCTCGGAGCCGGACAGCAGAAAGCTCTTCGTGTTTCCTCTGAAATTCACCTTCAGGTTGATGTAGAAGTCCATGGCTGCTAAACACGGCGAGTTACAGGCTGCATAGATGATTTATCGCGGTTTACGGGTGAAATCTCGACGGCACGGCCTTGTGCTGTTTAGCCACGGTGGCTAATCTGATCCGTGTGTCTGTGTTTACATCAGCTGTGTGGCCACGCCCACCGAGTGACGCACACGGAACGTTGCGCGATAATACAGTGTTTTTTTATATCGCTCGATATTTTTTTGGCTCGATATTAATTTTTAGTTAATATTGTAAGAAATTTGCGAGCATGTTATTGATCAGCTCTATTATGGACAATATGCAGCCAGAACTGTCCAGAAACTTCAAAGTACTGGTATTTGGTCTCATAAGAACAAGAATATTTGGCTCATTAATTTAATGAAATATTTTCATTAATTTGGTGTGTCAGCTAGCTGAGCAGCAGCACAGGTGAAAGGTGATGACACCAACTGTCCAAACGTTTGTAGACAATTTAATTTAGCATTTGTGAGGTCAAGCACTGATGTTTGAACATTGCTGTGAGGATTTGATTGAGTATTAGTGAGGTCAGGTACTGATGTTGAATATTGCTGTGAGGATTTGATTGAGTATTAGTGAGGTCAGGTACTGATGTTGAACATTGCTGTGAGGATTTGATTGAGTATTGGTGAGGTCAGGTACTGATGTTGAACATTGCTGTGAGGATTTGATTCAGTATTAGTGAGGTCAGGTACTGATGTTGAACATTGCTGTGAGGATTTGATTGAGTGTTAGTGAGATCTGGTACTGATGTTGGAACATTGCTGTGAGGATTTGATTCAGTATTAGTGAGGTCAGGTACTGATGTTGAACATTGCTGTGAGGATTTGATTGAGTGTTAGTGAGGTCTGGTACTGATGTTGAACATTGCTCTGAGGATTTGATTCAGTATTAGTAAGGTCAGGTACTGATGTTGAACATTGCTGTGAGGATTTGATTGAGTGTTAGTGAGGTCAGGTACTGATGTTGAATATTGCTGTGAGGATTTGATTGAGTGTTAGTGAGGTCAGGTACTGATGTTGAACATTGCTGTAAGGATTTGATTGAGTATGCGAGCATGTTATTGATCAGATCTATTATGTCCGGTGTATTAGCTGACGCTGCTTGGCTGCATTAAAGGGAAATTCCACCCAAATCTTGACAATTTTTTTTATTCTTCAGGATCAGAATTGAGACCAGGGACAGCCACCAGGGGAAGACCAGGGGAAACCACCACGTCTACAACGCAAATATAGCCATTTTAATTACTATGTAAACCACCAACGAACCTCTGAAGTGTCTTCTGAAGTGTTATATGCTAGATGATGGTAAAATAACGGATTTAAAAAAAAAATGGAGACGGGTTTGTCTTAGCATGTTTATACACTCCTCAAGCATGGAAAGGTACAAAAAAGTTAATTTTAAGACGAAACCTGAAATCTCAAACCTATTCTAAACAACATCTCAGATGTTGTATTCATAACCATTTAATGTAATAAAAAAATGTGAGAGAACTTTTAGAGGTGGACGTCTGGTTCCATTCACCACCAGTGTGAACAGTACTAGCTCATAACAAAGCACTTCACACCAAACCACTTTATGACATGATGTTGTTGCATGTGTTGGGTAATAATAATAATAATAATAAATAGGGCAGCACGGTGGTGTAGTGGTTAGTATGGTGGTGTAGTGGTTAGTATGGTGGTGTAGTGGTTAGTACGGTGGTGTAGTGGTTAGTATGGTGGTGCAGTGGTCAGTACGATGGTGTAGTGGTTAGTATGGTGGTGTAGTGGTCAGTACGGTGGTGTAGTGGTCAGTACGGTGGTGTAGTGGTTAGTATGGTGGTGTAGTGGTTAGTATGGTGGTGTAGTGGTTAGTATGGTGTTGTAGTGGTTAGTATGGTGGTGTAGTGGTTAGTACGGTGGTGTAGTGTTTAGTATGGTGGTGTAGTGGTTAGTATGGTGGTGTAGTGGTTAGTACGGTGTTGTAGTGGTTAGTATGGTGGTGTAGTGGTTAGTACGGTGGTGTAGTGGTTAGTACGGTGGTGTAGTGGTCAGTACGGTGATGTAGTGGTCAGTATGGTGGTGTAGTGGTTAGTATGGTGATGTAGTGGTCAGTATGGTGGTGTAGTGGTTAGTGTGGTGGTGTAGTGGTTAGTATGGTGGTGTAGTGGTTAGTATGGTGATGTAGTGGTTAGTATGGTGGTGTAGTGGTCAGTATGGTGATGTAGTGGTCAGTATGGTGGTGTAGTGGTTAGTGTGGTGGTGTAGTGGTTAGTATGGTGGTGTAGTGGTTAGTACAGTGGTGTAGTGGTTATTATGGTGGTGTAGTGGTTAGTATGGTGGTGTAGTGGTCAGTAAGGTGGTGTAGTGGTCAGTATGGTGGTGTAGTGGTTAGTGTGGTGGTGTAGTGGTTAGTATGGTGGTGTAGTGGTTAGTACGGTGGTGTAGTGGTCAGTATGGTGGTGTAGTGGTTAGTATGGTGGTGTAGTGGTTAGTATGGTGGTGTAGTGGTTAGTATGGTGGTGTAGTGGTTAGTATGGTGGTGTAGTGGTTAGTACGGTGGTGTAGTGGTTAGTGTGGTGGTGTAGTGGTTAGTATGGTGGTGTAGTGGTTAGTATGGTGGTGTAGTGGTTAGTATGGTGGTGTAGTGGTTAGTATGGTGGTGTAGTGGTTAGTACGGTGGTGTAGTGGTTAGTATGGTGGTGTAGTGGTTAGTATGGTGGTGTAGTGGTTAGTATGGTGGTGTAGTGGTTAGTATGGTGGTGTAGTGGTCAGTATGGTGGTGTAGTGGTTAGTGTGGTGGTGTAGTGGTTAGTATGGTGGTGTAGTGGTTAGTACGGTGGTGTAGTGGTCAGTACGGTGGTGTAGTGGTCAGTATGGTGGTGTAGTGGTTAGTATGGTGGTGTAGTGGTCAGTATGGTGGTGTAGTGGTCAGCACTGTCTCCTCACAGTAAGATCATCTGGGTTGGATTCCCGGTCCGGGTGGTTCTGTGTGGAGTGTGTATGTTCTCTCTGTGTTTGAGTGGCTTCCTCCAGGTACTCCGGTTTCCTCCCACAGTCCAAACACATGCATGTTAGATTAATCACTCACTCTAAACTGCCCGTAGGTGTGAATGTGTGTTGACCATGCGATACACTGGCAACCTGTTCATAGGTGTCCTACTGGGCATCAAATGGAACCCATTAAGACAATTTACCTTGTTATCCTAATGGTTGCATGTGTTTTAAACACTGTAAACATGGATTTCATGTAATTCCACCTCATTACCTGATGAGGGCAGCAAATACAAGCTGTAGGCCAAATGCAGTTCTACCGCTCAGTTTCCTTTATTCCTTTATCATCACCAACACTGTTCCTTCATCTCTTCATTCCTTTATAATCACCAACACTGTTCCTTCATTCCTTTATCATCACCAACACTGTTCCTTCATCCCTTTATCATCACCAACACTGTTCCTTCATTCCTTTATCATCACCAACACTGTTCCTTCATTTATTCATTCCTTTATCATCACCAACACTGTTCCTTCATTTATTTATTCCTTTATCATCACCAACAATGTTCCTTCATCCCTTCATTCCTTTATCTTCACCAACACTGTTCCTTCTTCCCTTTATTCCTTTATCATCACCAACACTGTTCCTTCATCCCGTCATTCCTTTATCATCACCAACACTGTTCCTTCATTTATTTATTCCTTTATCATCACCAACACGGTTCCTTCTTCCCTTCATTCCTTTATCATCACCAACACTGGTCCTTCATCCCTTCATTCCTTTATCATCACCAACACTGTTCCTTCATTATTTATTCCTTTATCATCACCAACACTGTTCCTTCATTTTTTCATTCCTTTATCATTACCAACACTGTTCCTTCATTTATTCATTCCTTTATCAACACCAACACTGTTCCTTCATCCCTTCATTCCTTTATCATCACCAACACTGTTCCTTCATTTATTTATTCCTTTATCATCACCAACATTGTTCCTTCATTTATTCATTCCTTTATCATTACCAACACTGTTCCTTCATTTATTTATTCCTTTATCAACACCAACACTGCTCCTTCATTCCTTTATCATCACCAACACTGTTCCTTCATTCCTTTATCATAACCAACACTGTTCCTTCATTCCTTCATTCCTTTATCATCACCAACACTGTTCCTTCATCCCTTCATTTATTTCATTTATTTATTTATTATCATCACCAACACTGTTCCTTCATCCCTTCATTCCTTTATCATCACCAACACTGTTCCTTCATCCCTTCATTCCTTTATCATCACCAACACTGTTCCTTCAACCCTTCATTCCTTTATCATCACCAACACTGTTCCTTCAACCCTTCATTCCTTTATCATCAGCAACACTGTTCCTTCATCTCTTCATTCCTTTATAATCACCAACACTGTTCCTTCATTCCTTTATCATCACCAACACTGTTCCTTCATCCCTTTATCATCACCAACACTGTTCCTTCATTCCTTTATCATCACCAACACTGTTCCTTCATTTATTCATTCCTTTATAATCACCAACACTGTTCCTTCATTTATTCATTCCTTTATCATCACCAACACTGTTCCTTCATTTATTTATTCCTTTATCATCACCAACAATGTTCCTTCATCCCTTCATTCCTTTATCTTCACCAACACTGTTCCTTCTTCCCTTTATTCCTTTATCATCACCAACACTGTTCCTTCATCCCTTCATTCCTTTATCATAACCAACACTGTTCCTTCATTCCTTCATTCCTTTATCATCACCAACACTGTTCCTTCATCCTTCATTTATTTCATTTATTTATTTATTATCATCACCAACACTGTTCCTTCATCCCTTCATTCCTTTATCATCACCAACACTGTTCCTTCATCCCTTCATTCCTTTATCATCACCAACACTGTTCCTTCAACCCTTCATTCCTTTATCATCACCAACACTGTTCCTTCAACCCTTCATTCCTTTATCATCAGCAACACTGTTCCTTCATCTCTTCATTCCTTTATAATCACCAACACTGTTCCTTCATTCCTTTATCATCACCAACACTGTTCCTTCATCCCTTTATCATCACCAACACTGTTCCTTCATTCCTTTATCATCACCAACACTGTTCCTTCATTTATTCATTCCTTTATAATCACCAACACTGTTCCTTCATTTATTCATTCCTTTATCATCACCAACACTGTTCCTTCATTTATTTATTCCTTTATCATCACCAACAATATTCCTTCATCCCTTCATTCCTTTATTTTCACCAACACTGTTCCTTCTTCCCTTTATTCCTTTATCATCACCAACACTGTTCCTTCATCCCTTCATTCCTTTATCATCACCAACACTGTTCCTTCATTTATTTATTCCTTTATCATCACCAACACTGTTCCTTCTTCCCTTCATTCCTTTATCATCACCAACACTGTTCCTTCATTTATTTATTCCTTTATCATCACCAACACTGTTCCTTCATTTATTCATTCCTTTATCAACACCAACACTGTTCCTTCATCCCTTCATTCCTTTATCATCACCAACACTGTTCCTTCATCCCTTCATTCCTTTATCATCACCAACACTGTTCCTTCATTTATTCATTCCTTTATCATTACCAACACTGTTCCTTCATTTATTCATTTCTTTATAATCACCAACACTGTTCCTTCATCCCTTCATTCCTTTATCATCAACAACACTGTTCCTTCATTCCTTTATCATCACCAACACTGTTCCTTCATTTATTCATTCCTTTATAATCACCAACACTTCCTTCATCCCTTCATTCCTTTATCATCACCAACACTGTTCCTTCATCCCTTCATTCCTTTATCATCACCAACACTGTTCCTTCAACCCTTCATTCCTTTATCATCACCAACACTGTTCCTTCAACCCTTCATTCCTTTATCATCAGCAACACTGTTCCTTCATCTCTTCATTCCTTTATAATCACCAACACTGTTCCTTCATTCCTTTATCATCACCAACACTGTTCCTTCGTCCCTTTATCATCACCAACACTGTTCCTTCATTCCTTTATCATCACCAACACTGTTCCTTCCTTTATTCATTCCTTTATAATCACCAACACTGTTCCTTCATTTATTCATTCCTTTATCATCACCAACACTGTTCTTTCATTTATTTATTCCTTTATCATCACCAACAATATTCCTTCATCCCTTCATTCCTTTATCATCACCAACACTGTTCCTTCTTACCTTTATTCCTTTATCATCACCAACACTGTTCCTTCATCCCTTCATTCCTTTATCATCACCAACACTGTTCCTTCATTTATTTATTCCTTTATCATCACCAACACTGTTCCTTCTTCCCTTCATTCCTTTATCATCACCAACACTGTTCCTTCATCCCTTCATTCCTTTATCATCACCAACACTGTTCCTTCAACCCTTCATTCCTTTATCATCACCAACACTGTTCCTTCAACCCTTCATTCCTTTATCATCAGCAACACTGTTCCTTCATCTCTTCATTCCTTTATAATCACCAACACTGTTCCTTCATTCCTTTATCATCACCAACACTGTTCCTTCGTCCCTTTATCATCACCAACACTGTTCCTTCATTCCTTTATCATCACCAACACTGTTCCTTCCTTTATTCATTCCTTTATAATCACCAACACTGTTCCTTCATTTATTCATTCCTTTATCATCACCAACACTGTTCTTTCATTTATTTATTCCTTTATCATCACCAACAATATTCCTTCATCCCTTCATTCCTTTATCATCACCAACACTGTTCCTTCTTACCTTTATTCCTTTATCATCACCAACACTGTTCCTTCATCCCTTCATTCCTTTATCATCACCAACACTGTTCCTTCATTTATTTATTCCTTTATCATCACCAACACTGTTCCTTCTTCCCTTCATTCCTTTATCATCACCAACACTGTTCCTTCATTTTTTCATTCCTTTATCATTACCAACACTGTTCCTTCATTTATTCATTCCTTTATCATCACCAACACTGTTCCTTCATTTATTTATTCCTTTATCATCACCAACACTGTTCCTTCATTTATTCATTCCTTTATCATTACCAACACTGTTCCTTCATTTATTCATTTCTTTATAATCACCAACACTGTTCCTTCATCCCTTCATTCCTTTATCATCAACAACACTGTTCCTTCATTCCTTTATCATCACCAACACTGTTCCTTCATCCCTTCATTCCTTTATCATCACCAACACTGTTCCTTCATCTCTTCATTCCTTTATCATCACCAACACTATTCCTTCATTTATTTATTCCTTTATCAACACCAACCCTGCTCCTTCATTCCTTTATCATCACCAACACTGTTCCTTCATTTATTCATTCCTTTATCATTACCAACACTGTTCCTTCATTTATTCATTCCTTTTTCATCACCAACACTGTTCCTACATTTATTCATTCCTTTATAATCACCAACACTGTTCCTTCATCCCTTCATTCCTTTATCATCACCAACACTGTTCCTTCATCTCTTCATTCCTTTATCATCACCAACACTATTCCTTCATTTATTTATTCCTTTATCAACACCAACCCTGCTCCTTCATTCCTTTATCATCACCAACACTGTTCCTTCATTCCTTTATCATCACCAACACTGTTCCTTCATTTATTCATTCCTTTATCATCACCAACACTGTTCCTTCATCCCTTCATTCCTTTATCATCACCAACACTGTTCCTTCATTCCTTTATCATAACCAACACTGTTCCTTCATTCCTTCATTCCTTTATCATCACCAACACTGTTCCTTCATCCTTCATTTATTTCATTTATTTATTTATTATCATCACCAACACTGTTCCTTCATCCCTTTCATTCCTTTATCATCAGCAACACTGTTCCTTCATCTCTTCATTCCTTTATAATCACCAACACTGTTCCTTCATTCTTTTATCATCACCAACACTGTTCCTCATTCCTTTATCATCACCAACACTGTTCCTTCATTTATTCATTCCTTTATAATCACCAACACTGTTCCTTCATTTATTCATTCCTTTATAATCACCAACACTGTTCCTTCATTCCTTTATAATCACCAACACTGTTCCTTCATTTATTCATTCCTTTATAATCACCAACACTGTTCCTTCATTCCTTTATAATCACCAACACTGTTCCTTCATTTATTCATTCCTTTATCATCACCAACACTGTTCCTTCATTCCTTTATCATCACCAACACTGTTCCTTCATTCCTTTATCATCACCAACACTGTTCCTTCATTTATTCATTCCTTTATCATCACCGACACTGTTCCTTCATCCCTTCATTCCTTTATCATCACCAACACTGTTCCTTCATCCCTTCATTCCTTTATCATCACCAACACTGTTCCTTCATTCCTTTATCATCACCAACACTGTTCCTTCATCCCTTCATTCCTTTATCATCACCAACACTGTTCCTTCATTCCTTTATCATCACCAACACTGTTCCTTCATTTATTTATTCCTTTATCATCACCAACACTGTTCCTTCATTCCTTTATCATCACCAACACTGTTCCTTCATTCCTTTATCATCACCAACACTTTTCCTTCATTCCTTTATCATCACCAACACTGTTCCTTCATTTATTCATTCCTTCATAATCACCAACACTGTTCCTTCATTTATTCATTCCTTTATAATCACCAACACTGTTCCTTCATTTATTCATTCCTTTATCATCACCAACACTGTTCCTTCATTTATTCATTTCTTTATAATCACCAACACTGTTCCTTCATCCCTTCATTCCTTTATCATCAACAACACTGTTCCTTCATTCCTTTATCATCACCAACACTGTTCCTTCATCCCTTCATTCCTTTATCATCACCAACACTGTTCCTTCATCTCTTCATTCCTTTATCATCACCAACACTATTCCTTCATTTATTTATTCCTTTATCAACACCAACCCTGCTCCTTCATTCCTTTATCATCACCAACACTGTTCCTTCATTTATTCATTCCTTTATCATTACCAACACTGTTCCTTCATTTATTCATTCCTTTTTCATCACCAACACTGTTCCTACATTTATTCATTCCTTTATAATCACCAACACTGTTCCTTCATCCCTTCATTCCTTTATCATCACCAACACTGTTCCTTCATCTCTTCATTCCTTTATCATCACCAACACTATTCCTTCATTTATTTATTCCTTTATCAACACCAACCCTGCTCCTTCATTCCTTTATCATCACCAACACTGTTCCTTCATTCCTTTATCATCACCAACACTGTTCCTTCATTTATTCATTCCTTTATCATCACCAACACTGTTCCTTCATCCCTTCATTCCTTTATCATCACCAACACTGTTCCTTCATTCCTTTATCATAACCAACACTGTTCCTTCATTCCTTCATTCCTTTATCATCACCAACACTGTTCCTTCATCCTTCATTTATTTCATTTATTTATTTATTATCATCACCAACACTGTTCCTTCATCCCTTCATTCCTTTATCATCACCAACACTGTTCCTTCATCCCTTCATTCCTTTATCATCACCAACACTGTTCCTTCAACCCTTCATTCCTTTATCATCACCAACACTGTTCCTTCAACCCTTCATTCCTTTATCATCAGCAACACTGTTCCTTCATCTCTTCATTCCTTTATAATCACCAACACTGTTCCTTCATTCCTTTATCATCACCAACACTGTTCCTTCATCCCTTTATCATCACCAACACTGTTCCTTCATTCCTTTATCATCACCAACACTGTTCCTTCATTTATTCATTCCTTTATAATCACCAACACTGTTCCTTCATTTATTCATTCCTTTATCATCACCAACACTGTTCCTTCATTTATTTATTCCTTTATCATCACCAACAATATTCCTTCATCCCTTCATTCCTTTATCTTCACCAACACTGTTCCTTCTTCCCTTTATTCCTTTATCATCACCAACACTGTTCCTTCATCCCTTCATTCCTTTATCATCACCAACACTGTTCCTTCATTTATTTATTCCTTTATCATCACCAACACTGTTCCTTCTTCCCTTCATTCCTTTATCATCACCAACACTGTTCCTTCATTTATTTATTCCTTTATCATCACCAACACTGTTCCTTCATTTATCCATTCCTTTATCAACACCAACACTGTTCCTTCATCCCTTCATTCCTTTATCAGCACCAACACTGTTCCTTCATTTATTTATTCCTTTATCATCACCAACACTGTTCCTTCATTTATTCATTCCTTTATCATTACCAACACTGTTCCTTCATTTATTCATTTCTTTATAATCACCAACACTGTTCCTTCATCCCTTCATTCCTTTATCATCAACAACACTGTTCCTTCATTCCTTTATCATCACCAACACTGTTCCTTCATTTATTCATTCCTTTATAATCACCAACACTGTTCCTTCATCCCTTCATTCCTTTATCATCACCAACACTGTTCCTTCATCCCTTCATTCCTTTATCATCACCAACACTGTTCCTTCAACCCTTCATTCCTTTATCATCACCAACACTGTTCCTTCAACCCTTCATTCCTTTATCATCAGCAACACTGTTCCTTCATCTCTTCATTCCTTTATAATCACCAACACTGTTCCTTCATTCCTTTATCATCACCAACACTGTTCCTTCGTCCCTTTATCATCACCAACACTGTTCCTTCATTCCTTTATCATCACCAACACTGTTCCTTCCTTTATTCATTCCTTTATAATCACCAACACTGTTCCTTCATTTATTCATTCCTTTATCATCACCAACACTGTTCTTTCATTTATTTATTCCTTTATCATCACCAACAATGTTCCTTCATCCCTTCATTCCTTTATCATCACCAACACTGTTCCTTCTTACCTTTATTCCTTTATCATCACCAACACTGTTCCTTCATCCCTTCATTCCTTTATCATCACCAACACTGTTCCTTCATTTATTTATTCCTTTATCATCACCAACACTGTTCCTTCTTCCCTTCATTCCTTTATCATCACCAACACTGTTCCTTCATTTATTTATTCCTTTATCATCACCAACACTGTTCCTTCATTTATTTATTCCTTTATCATCACCAACACTGTTCCTTCATTTTTTCATTCCTTTATCATTACCAACGCTGTTCCTTCATTTATTCATTCCTTTATCATCACCAACACTGTTCCTTCATTTATTTATTCCTTTATCATCACCAACACTGTTCCTTCATTTATTCATTCCTTTATCATTACCAACACTGTTCCTTCATTTATTCATTTCTTTATAATCACCAACACTGTTCCTTCATCCCTTCATTCCTTTATCATCAACAACACTGTTCCTTCATTCCTTTATCATCACCAACACTGTTCCTTCATCCCTTCATTCCTTTATCATTACCAACACTGTTCCTTCATTTATTCATTTCTTTATAATCACCAACACTGTTCCTTCATCCCTTCATTCCTTTATCATCAACAACACTGTTCCTTCATTCCTTTATCATCACCAACACTGTTCCTTCATCCCTTCATTCCTTTATCATCACCAACACTGTTCCTTCATCTCTTCATTCCTTTATCATCACCAACACTATTCCTTCATTTATTTATTCCTTTATCAACACCAACCCTGCTCCTTCATTCCTTTATCATCACCAACACTGTTCCTTCATTTATTCATTCCTTTATCATTACCAACACTGTTCCTTCATTTATTCATTCCTTTTTCATCACCAACACTGTTCCTACATTTATTCATTCCTTTATAATCACCAACACTGTTCCTTCATCCCTTCATTCGTTTATCATCACCAACACTGTTCCTTCATCTCTTCATTCCTTTATCATCACCAACACTATTCCTTCATTTATTTATTCCTTTATCAACACCAACCCTGCTCCTTCATTCCTTTATCATCACCAACACTGTTCCTTCATTCCTTTATCATCACGAACACTGTTCCTTCATTTATTCATTCCTTTATCATCACCAACACTGTTCCTTCATCCCTTCATTCCTTTATCATCACCAACACTGTTCCTTCATTCCTTTATCATAACCAACACTGTTCCTTCATTCCTTCATTCCTTTATCATCACCAACACTGTTCCTTCATCCTTCATTTATTTCATTTATTTATTTATTATCATCACCAACACTGTTCCTTCATCCCTTTCATTCCTTTATCATCAGCAACACTGTTCCTTCATCTCTTCATTCCTTTATAATCACCAACACTGTTCCTTCATTCCTTTATCATCACCAACACTGTTCCTCATTCCTTTATCATCACCAACACTGTTCCTTCATTTATTCATTCCTTTATAATCACCAACACTGTTCCTTCATTTATTCATTCCTTTATAATCACCAACACTGTTCCTTCATTCCTTTATAATCACCAACACTGTTCCTTCATTTATTCATTCCTTTATAATCACCAACACTGTTCTTTCATTCCTTTATAATCACCAACACTGTTCCTTCATTTATTCATTCCTTTATCATCACCAACACTGTTCCTTCATTACTTTATCATCACCAACACTGTTCCTTCATTCCTTTATCATCACCAACACTGTTCCTTCATTTATTCATTCCTTTATCATCACCAACACTGTTCCTTCATCCCTTCATTCCTTTATCATCACCAACACTGTTCCTTCATTCCTTTATCATCACCAACACTGTTCCTTCATCCCTTCATTCCTTTATCATCACCAACACTGTTCCTTCATTCCTTTATCATCACCAACACTGTTCCTTCATTTATTTATTCCTTTATCATCACCAACACTGTTCCTTCATTCCTTTATCATCACCAACACTGTTCCTTCATTCCTTTATCATCACCAACACTTTTCCTTCATTCCTTTATCATCACCAACACTGTTCCTTCATTTATTCATTCCTTCATAATCACCAACACTGTTCCTTCATTTATTCATTCCTTTATAATCACCAACACTGTTCCTTCATTTATTCATTCCTTTATCATCACCAACACTGTTCCTTCATTTATTCATTTCTTTATAATCACCAACACTGTTCCTTCATCCCTTCATTCCTTTATCATCAACAACACTGTTCCTTCATTCCTTTATCATCACCAACACTGTTCCTTCATCCCTTCATTCCTTTATCATCACCAACACTGTTCCTTCATCTCTTCATTCCTTTATCATCACCAACACTATTCCTTCATTTATTTATTCCTTTATCAACACCAACCCTGCTCCTTCATTCCTTTATCATCACCAACACTGTTCCTTCATTTATTCATTCCTTTATCATTACCAACACTGTTCCTTCATTTATTCATTCCTTTTCATCACCAACACTGTTCCTACATTTATTCATTCCTTTATAATCACCAACACTGTTCCTTCATCCCTTCATTCCTTTATCATCACCAACACTGTTCCTTCATCTCTTCATTCCTTTATCATCACCAACACTATTCCTTCATTTATTTATTCCTTTATCAACACCAACCCTGCTCCTTCATTCCTTTATCATCACCAACACTGTTCCTTCATTCCTTTATCATCACCAACACTGTTCCTTCATTTATTCATTCCTTTATCATCACCAACACTGTTCCTTCATCCCTTCATTCCTTTATCATCACCAACACTGTTCCTTCATTCCTTTATCATAACCAACACTGTTCCTTCATTCCTTCATTCCTTTATCATCACCAACACTGTTCCTTCATCCTTCATTTATTTCATTTATTTATTTATTATCATCACCAACACTGTTCCTTCATCCCTTCATTCCTTTATCATCACCAACACTGTTCCTTCATCCCTTCATTCCTTTATCATCACCAACACTGTTCCTTCAACCCTTCATTCCTTTATCATCACCAACACTGTTCCTTCAACCCTTCATTCCTTTATCATCAGCAACACTGTTCCTTCATCTCTTCATTCCTTTATAATCACCAACACTGTTCCTTCATTCCTTTATCATCACCAACACTGTTCCTTCATCCCTTTATCATCACCAACACTGTTCCTTCATTCCTTTATCATCACCAACACTGTTCCTTCATTTATTCATTCCTTTATAATCACCAACACTGTTCCTTCATTTATTCATTCCTTTATCATCACCAACACTGTTCCTTCATTTATTTATTCCTTTATCATCACCAACAATATTCCTTCATCCCTTCATTCCTTTATCTTCACCAACACTGTTCCTTCTTCCCTTTATTCCTTTATCATCACCAACACTGTTCCTTCATCCCTTCATTCCTTTATCATCACCAACACTGTTCCTTCATTTATTTATTCCTTTATCATCACCAACACTGTTCCTTCTTCCCTTCATTCCTTTATCATCACCAACACTGTTCCTTCATTTATTTATTCCTTTATCATCACCAACACTGTTCCTTCATTTATCCATTCCTTTATCAACACCAACACTGTTCCTTCATCCCTTCATTCCTTTATCATCACCAACACTGTTCCTTCATTTATTTATTCCTTTATCATCACCAACACTGTTCCTTCATTTATTCATTCCTTTATCATTACCAACACTGTTCCTTCATTTATTCATTTCTTTATAATCACCAACACTGTTCCTTCATCCCTTCATTCCTTTATCATCAACAACACTGTTCCTTCATTCCTTTATCATCACCAACACTGTTCCTTCATTTATTCATTCCTTTATAATCACCAACACTGTTCCTTCATCCCTTCATTCCTTTATCATCACCAACACTGTTCCTTCATCCCTTCATTCCTTTATCATCACCAACACTGTTCCTTCAACCCTTCATTCCTTTATCATCACCAACACTGTTCCTTCAACCCTTCATTCCTTTATCATCAGCAACACTGTTCCTTCATCTCTTCATTCCTTTATAATCACCAACACTGTTCCTTCATTCCTTTATCATCACCAACACTGTTCCTTCGTCCCTTTATCATCACCAACACTGTTCCTTCATTCCTTTATCATCACCAACACTGTTCCTTCCTTTATTCATTCCTTTATAATCACCAACACTGTTCCTTCATTTATTCATTCCTTTATCATCACCAACACTGTTCTTTCATTTATTTATTCCTTTATCATCACCAACAATGTTCCTTCATCCCTTCATTCCTTTATCATCACCAACACTGTTCCTTCTTACCTTTATTCCTTTATCATCACCAACACTGTTCCTTCATCCCTTCATTCCTTTATCATCACCAACACTGTTCCTTCATTTATTTATTCCTTTATCATCACCAACACTGTTCCTTCTTCCCTTCATTCCTTTATCATCACCAACACTGTTCCTTCATTTATTTATTCCTTTATCATCACCAACACTGTTCCTTCATTTATTTATTCCTTTATCATCACCAACACTGTTCCTTCATTTTTTCATTCCTTTATCATTACCAACGCTGTTCCTTCATTTATTCATTCCTTTATCATCACCAACACTGTTCCTTCATTTATTTATTCCTTTATCATCACCAACACTGTTCCTTCATTTATTCATTCCTTTATCATTACCAACACTGTTCCTTCATTTATTCATTTCTTTATAATCACCAACACTGTTCCTTCATCCCTTCATTCCTTTATCATCAACAACACTGTTCCTTCATTCCTTTATCATCACCAACACTGTTCCTTCATCCCTTCATTCCTTTATCATCACCAACACTGTTCCTTCATCTCTTCATTCCTTTATCATCACCAACACTGTTCCTTCTTCCCTTCATTCCTTTATCATCACCAACACTGTTCCTTCATTTATTTATTCCTTTATCATCACCAACACTGTTCCTTCATTTATTTATTCCTTTATCATCACCAACACTGTTCCTTCATTTTTTCATTCCTTTATCATTACCAACGCTGTTCCTTCATTTATTCATTCCTTTATCATCACCAACACTGTTCCTTCATTTATTTATTCCTTTATCATCACCAACACTGTTCCTTCATTTATTCATTCCTTTATCATTACCAACACTGTTCCTTCATTTATTCATTTCTTTATAATCACCAACACTGTTCCTTCATCCCTTCATTCCTTTATCATCAACAACACTGTTCCTTCATTCCTTTATCATCACCAACACTGTTCCTTCATCCCTTCATTCCTTTATCATCACCAACACTGTTCCTTCATCTCTTCATTCCTTTATCATCACCAACACTATTCCTTCATTTATTTATTCCTTTATCAACACCAACCCTGCTCCTTCATTCCTTTATCATCACCAACACTGTTCCTTCATTTATTCATTCCTTTATCATTACCAACACTGTTCCTTCATTTATTCATTCCTTTTTCATCACCAACACTGTTCCTACATTTATTCATTCCTTTATAATCACCAACACTGTTCCTTCATCCCTTCATTCGTTTATCATCACCAACACTGTTCCTTCATCTCTTCATTCCTTTATCATCACCAACACTATTCCTTCATTTATTTATTCCTTTATCAACACCAACCCTGCTCCTTCATTCCTTTATCATCACCAACACTGTTCCTTCATTCCTTTATCATCACGAACACTGTTCCTTCATTTATTCATTCCTTTATCATCACCAACACTGTTCCTTCATCCCTTCATTCCTTTATCATCACCAACACTGTTCCTTCATTCCTTTATCATAACCAACACTGTTCCTTCATTCCTTCATTCCTTTATCATCACCAACACTGTTCCTTCATCCTTCATTTATTTCATTTATTTATTTATTATCATCACCAACACTGTTCCTTCATCCCTTTCATTCCTTTATCATCAGCAACACTGTTCCTTCATCTCTTCATTCCTTTATAATCACCAACACTGTTCCTTCATTCCTTTATCATCACCAACACTGTTCCTCATTCCTTTATCATCACCAACACTGTTCCTTCATTTATTCATTCCTTTATAATCACCAACACTGTTCCTTCATTTATTCATTCCTTTATAATCACCAACACTGTTCCTTCATTCCTTTATAATCACCAACACTGTTCCTTCATTTATTCATTCCTTTATAATCACCAACACTGTTCCTTCATTCCTTTATAATCACCAACACTGTTCCTTCATTTATTCATTCCTTTATCATCACCAACACTGTTCCTTCATTACTTTATCATCACCAACACTGTTCCTTCATTCCTTTATCATCACCAACACTGTTCCTTCATTTATTCATTCCTTTATCATCACCAACACTGTTCCTTCATCCCTTCATTCCTTTATCATCACCAACACTGTTCCTTCATTCCTTTATCATCACCAACACTGTTCCTTCATCCCTTCATTCCTTTATCATCACCAACACTGTTCCTTCATTCCTTTATCATCACCAACACTGTTCCTTCATTTATTTATTCCTTTATCATCACCAACACTGTTCCTTCATTCCTTTATCATCACCAACACTGTTCCTTCATTCCTTTATCATCACCAACACTTTTCCTTCATTCCTTATCATCACCAACACTGTTCCTTCATTTATTCATTCCTTCATAATCACCAACACTGTTCCTTCATTTATTCATTCCTTTATAATCACCAACACTGTTCCTTCATTTATTCATTCCTTTATCATCACCAACACTGTTCCTTCATTTATTCATTTCTTTATAATCACCAACACTGTTCCTTCATCCCTTCATTCCTTTATCATCAACAACACTGTTCCTTCATTCCTTTATCATCACCAACACTGTTCCTTCATCCCTTCATTCCTTTATCATCACCAACACTGTTCCTTCATCTCTTCATTCCTTTATCATCACCAACACTATTCCTTCATTTATTTATTCCTTTATCAACACCAACCCTGCTCCTTCATTCCTTTATCATCACCAACACTGTTCCTTCATTTATTCATTCCTTTATCATTACCAACACTGTTCCTTCATTTATTCATTCCTTTTTCATCACCAACACTGTTCCTACATTTATTCATTCCTTTATAATCACCAACACTGTTCCTTCATCCCTTCATTCCTTTATCATCACCAACACTGTTCCTTCATCTCTTCATTCCTTTATCATCACCAACACTGTTCCTTCAACCCTTCATTCCTTTACCATCACCAACACTGTTCCTTCATTCCTTTATCATCACCAACACTGTTCCTTCATCCTTCATTTATTTCATTTATTTATTTATTATCATCACCAACACTGTTCCTTCATCCCTTTCTTTCCTTTATCATCAGCAACACTGTTCCTTCATCTCTTCATTCCTTTATAATCACCAACACTGTTCCTTCATTCCTTTATCATCACCAACACTGTTCCTCATTCCTTTATCATCACCAACACTGTTCCTTCATTTATTCATTCCTTTATAATCACCAACACTGTTCCTTCATTTATTCATTCCTTTATAATCACCAACACTGTTCCTTCATTCCTTTATAATCACCAACACTGTTCCTTCATTTATTCATTCCTTTATAATCACCAACACTGTTCCTTCATTCCTTTATAATCACCAACACTGTTCCTTCATTTATTCATTCCTTTATCATCACCAACACTGTTCCTTCATTACTTTATCATCACCAACACTGTTCCTTCATTCCTTTATCATCACCAACACTGTTCCTTCATTTATTCATTCCT
This sequence comes from Megaleporinus macrocephalus, assembly GCA_021613375.1. NCBI lineage: Eukaryota > Metazoa > Chordata > Actinopteri > Characiformes > Anostomidae > Megaleporinus > Megaleporinus macrocephalus. The sequence continues at coordinate 5,621,436 of CM038719.1, forward strand.
TTATCATCACCAACACTGTTCCTTCATCCCTTCATTCCTTTATCATCACCAACACTGTTCCTTCATTCCTTTATCATCACCAACACTGTTCCTTCATCCCTTCATTCCTTTATCATCACCAACACTGTTCCTTCATTCCTTTATCATCACCAACACTGTTCCTTCATTTATTTATTCCTTTATCATCACCAACACTGTTCCTTCATTCCTTTATCATCACCAACACTGTTCCTTCATTCCTTTATCATCACCAACACTTTTCCTTCATTCCTTTATCATCACCAACACTGTTCCTTCATTTATTCATTCCTTCATAATCACCAACACTGTTCCTTCATTTATTCATTCCTTTATAATCACCAACACTGTTCCTTCATTTATTCATTCCTTTATCATCACCAACACTGTTCCTTCATTTATTCATTTCTTTATAATCACCAACACTGTTCCTTCATCCCTTCATTCCTTTATCATCAACAACACTGTTCCTTCATTCCTTTATCATCACCAACACTGTTCCTTCATCCCTTCATTCCTTTATCATCACCAACACTGTTCCTTCATCTCTTCATTCCTTTATCATCACCAACACTATTCCTTCATTTATTTATTCCTTTATCAACACCAACCCTGCTCCTTCATTCCTTTATCATCACCAACACTGTTCCTTCATTTATTCATTCCTTTATCATTACCAACACTGTTCCTTCATTTATTCATTCCTTTTTCATCACCAACACTGTTCCTACATTTATTCATTCCTTTATAATCACCAACACTGTTCCTTCATCCCTTCATTCCTTTATCATCACCAACACTGTTCCTTCATCTCTTCATTCCTTTATCATCACCAACACTATTCCTTCATTTATTTATTCCTTTATCAACACCAACCCTGCTCCTTCATTCCTTTATCATCACCAACACTGTTCCTTCATTCCTTTATCATCACCAACACTGTTCCTTCATTTATTCATTCCTTTATCATCACCAACACTGTTCCTTCATCCCTTCATTCCTTTATCATCACCAACACTGTTCCTTCATTCCTTTATCATAACCAACACTGTTCCTTCATTCCTTCATTCCTTTATCATCACCAACACTGTTCCTTCATCCTTCATTTATTTCATTTATTTATTTATTATCATCACCAACACTGTTCCTTCATCCCTTTCATTCCTTTATCATCAGCAACACTGTTCCTTCATCTCTTCATTCCTTTATAATCACCAACACTGTTCCTTCATTCCTTTATCATCACCAACACTGTTCCTCATTCCTTTATCATCACCAACACTGTTCCTTCATTTATTCATTCCTTTATAATCACCAACACTGTTCCTTCATTTATTCATTCCTTTATAATCACCAACACTGTTCCTTCATTCCTTTATAATCACCAACACTGTTCCTTCATTTATTCATTCCTTTATCATCACCAACACTGTTCCTTCATTCCTTTATAATCACCAACACTGTTCCTTCATTTATTCATTCCTTTATCATCACCAACACTGTTCCTTCATTCCTTTATCATCACCAACACTGTTCCTTCATTCCTTTATCATCACCAACACTGTTCCTTCATTTATTCATTCCTTTATCATCACCGACACTGTTCCTTCATCCCTTCATTCCTTTATCATCACCAACACTGTTCCTTCATCCCTTCATTCCTTTATCATCACCAACACTGTTCCTTCATTCCTTTATCATCACCAACACTGTTCCTTCATCCCTTCATTCCTTTATCATCACCAACACTGTTCCTTCATTCCTTTATAATCACCAACACTGTTCCTTCATTCCTTTATAATCACCAACACTGTTCCTTCATTTATTCATTCCTTTATCATCACCAACACTGTTCCTTCATTCCTTTATCATCACCAACACTGTTCCTTCATTCCTTTATCATCACCAACACTGTTCCTTCATTTATTCATTCCTTTATCATCACCGACACTGTTCCTTCATCCCTTCATTCCTTTATCATCACCAACACTGTTCCTTCATCCCTTCATTCCTTTATCATCACCAACACTGTTCCTTCATTCCTTTATCATCACCAACACTGTTCCTTCATCCCTTCATTCCTTTATCATCACCAACACTGTTCCTTCATTCCTTTATCATCACCAACACTGTTCCTTCATTTATTTATTCCTTTATCATCACCAACACTGTTCCTTCATTCCTTTATCATCACCAACACTGTTCCTTCATTCCTTTATCATCACCAACACTTTTCCTTCATTCCTTTATCATCACCAACACTGTTCCTTCATTTATTCATTCCTTCATAATCACCAACACTGTTCCTTCATTTATTCATTCCTTTATAATCACCAACACTGTTCCTTCATTTATTCATTCCTTTATCATCACCAACACTGTTCCTTCATTTATTCATTCCTTTATCATCACCAACATTGTTCCTTCTTCCCTTCATTTCTGCGTCTGTTCCTTCACCCCTTCATTCTTTTATCATCACCAATCTTAATCGTTCTTCTGGTCTTGAAACTATAAACATGGATTTTACGGCATGTAAATCCACCTCATTACCTGAAGAGGGCAGCAAATACAAACTGTACGCCAAATGCAGTTCTACAGCTCAGTTCAGCTCAAGACATTTTTTGGCATTAACACCAATAAGAGGCGGCACGAGCACACAAGTAAAACCACAGCAGTGAAAGCTGAAGTACTGATTTTTTAAATAGTAAAAGCAAACAACTTTTACGTCTATATAGACTCATGGTCCATGCTAAAGAGCCAAAATATTAAGTTCTCTTGTCATTCACAGCCACAGATTCCTTACAAATTGTCTTTTTATCCAACAAATCAAGTTTATCCTATTGGACACGACAGACAGAGACATGGTTAAGTCTGTTTTGAGTCATTATAGAGCGGGAGCCTACAAAAACCTCTCTTTGCCTCCGAGGATTTAACAGGGACTATACTGTAAAAAACCTGACTGTCTAAATGTTTATTACAAAGTCTCTGCATATAGGAATTTACTGACATGTTTTAAAGAAAACTATTCACATTCCTTATCAAGGTATAGTGATATGCTGCATCCTTCTGTCTTAGCTAGCTAGCATACTGTTAGAATTTTCTTATTTAATGCAATAAATATGCAGCTTTTATCTCAAAGTTCATACGCAGTTAATATTTTTAACAGTTTTATGGCCATGTGTTCTTTTTATTGGGGTCTATTGGGCAGTAGCTAATTAGCGTAGCTACAGCTATGGAGCCTCTTAGTGTACTATCTTAGCTAAGTTAGCTAGTAAATGAGTTTAGCATAGCTAGCTGTTTTTGAGTGGTGAAATCCTTTCATTCTGCTTACTAAGGGTTCAGTTTGCTTCTTCATCTACACATTAAACATATAGAGGTTTCATATAAAATAATACTACTAATAATACTACTAATAACTTGACTTGCTGGTCAAATTAGTTGTGAAAGTGACTCATGTTTTAAAGAGTTAACCTGAGCCTCAATCGTTTATTAATATATTATTTGTATTATTAGCCGTGCTGCTTCAGAGTTGAGGATGTGGACATGTTTGGAATATGAAAGTTAATTGTGTGCACTATAAATCATAAATCTAATTTGAGGATGTTGCAAGAATATATACTTTTGTTTGTTTTGAGAAATAATGCTAGAACATTTAAAATAATAGAGCAGAGTAAGTCAATAAAACTAATCTTTAGTTCTCAAAGGAAAGATATTAGTTATTTTGAGTTTTTAATCTGAAATGGTCTCATGTAATTTGTTGCAGTGTATACAGCGGTGCTATGGTACAGGACGGATGATGATGATGATGATGCTAGGAGTTTCTTTACTTGTCCAGACCGAGTTCTGTCATATTGCATGGCCTGGATGTATCAGAAGCCAGAGAAGAGACAGACCCTCCTGGAAATTTTGTTCTGTGATAGACTCCTGCACTGGAAGGACTTGCTGACTTTCCTACAGCCTTTATGGTGCTCTTTGGGCTTCTTTACAAGCTGAACATTGAAAACCCAAAGAATGGACACACTTGAAATGGTGCAGAACTCCCTACTGAAGGCCCAGGCTGTTACAGCGTTCCAGGAATACAAGTTCTGCTTTGGCATTGTACATTCGACTAAGTTCCTAAGTTCCTTCAGTAATGTCTTGATAGAGTCTTAAGCAGCTTTAAGGCTGCTAAAACCTCTTCTGTTTTTTTCCACCGTATCATATGTCGTGGTGCAGCTCTCATGTGTGAAAACAGAAAGCAGATTTATTTATTTTTATTTTGTAAAAGTGTGGACCCTGCTGTAATAAATACTTGAATACATTGTTCTGTCTTTGTTTCAGCTGTTTTAAATGAACTCAGTTCAGTTTACTAATGTACTGCTGTTGCCTTGTACAGCAGGGTAGTAGTGAGTTTGGTCGTATAACTTAATATGTTTTAGTAACTAATTTCACAGCCATCTTTAGTTGCCAAGACTGACATAGAGTTACCTTTACTTGATATATCTAGTTCTGTCAACTTAAAATATGAGATTATGATTACAGATCTGAAAGAAATTTAAGCTGAGGTGATTTAGCAATTTAGGTTTAGCTAAATTAGCTCAAGACAACATACATTTGTTGTACTAACTTACGAAAGGTGAGGAAACCAGTTGCTTAATGACTTCAAGTTGGAGTATTTTTTTTAAATTAATTTATGAAATAACTCAAGTTTGGGAGAAGGACCACGCCCTAACGCCACCTCTCAATCATTTCACACTCCATATAAACCACTCCCCTGCCCTCACCTTCTTGTGATGAAATTTCCAAACCCTCCTCACTCTTTGCTCAGCAAGGCGGGGCCTGGCTTCAACCCCAGCAGCCGAAGCCACCCAGAACTCCGGCCCCAAGTTCCTCAGAGTTCCCCTTCCTTGCCAAAAAAGCACCCTGAGCAGGGCTTCCACTTGCCCAAATAATCCATGGAGCTCTGCAGGCAAAGCACGAATGATCTCTGCAGCTTCTGCACAGTTACTAAATGAGTATTGACTCTCTGTTCAATATGAATATTCATCAACGCCTGCAGGATCAATCTCACCACTCAACAGTGTCTCTTCCAGTTTTTGCATAGTCAGCAAACCAACCTGGTTAAGCAGCTCAGTGAACTTTGCATCTACAATATCTAGCAGTTGGAAGAACTCCACTCTGTAGTAGTTCTTTGTAGATATATCATTAATGTTAGACGGTAAGGCTGTGTCCCAAACAGCACCCTCTGGAACATTACATACTGCACTGCATTTATTTTATTATTATTATATTAGATTTTTTAGTGTAGTACAGTCTGCAGTTTGGGGAATGGCAGGAGAATAATGTAACTTCAGGTTTTAGAGTGCTTTCTGATTAAAGTTAATATAATCGTTAGCTAATCCAAACCCTCATAGTCTGTTACCATAACAACACATTATACAATAGCTGCTTTGTAATATTGGGTGGGACATGGCCCCCCGCCATCCCTCCCGTTCCCTACACCAATGTTAAGCGATGTATAAATAAACTGGAAATGCTAGTCTAGTTTGCTTCTTGAGAACAAGAAAAAGAAAAGGCCTTTAAACATCATCCCTTCATTCCAGAGTAAAACCCTATGAACCCCAAAGTAAAGAACTGGGGCAGTCGTGGCCTGAAGGTTAGGGACCCGGTTTTGTGAAGAAACAGTATTAGTGATAGAGGAATGATGGAACAGTGTTGGTGATTATAAAGGAATGAAGGGTTGAAGGAACAGTGTTGGTGGTGATAAAGGAATCAAGGGATGAAGGAACAGTGTTGGTGATGATAAAGGAATAAAGGGATGAAGGAACAGTGTTAGTGATGATAATGGACTGAAGGAACAGTGTTGGTGATGATAAAGGAATGAAGGGTTGAAGGAATAGTTTTGGTGATGATAAAAGAATGAAGGGATGAAGGAACAGTGTTGATGATGATAAAGGAATGAAGGGATGAAGGAACAGTGTTGGTGATGATAAAGGAATGAAGGGATGAAGGAATAGTTTTGGTGATGATAAAGAATGAAGGGTTGAAGGAACAGTGTTGGTGATGATAAAGGAATGAAGGGTTGAAGGAACAGTGTTGGTGATGATAAAGGGATGAAGGAACAGTGTTGGTGATGATAAAGGAATGAAGGGATGAAGGGACAGTGTTGGTGATGATAAAGGAATGAAGGGTTGCAGAAACAGTGTTGGTGATAATTAAGGAATGAAGGGATGAAGGAACAGTGTTGGTGATTATAAAGGAATGAAGGGATGATAGAACAGTGTTGGTGGTGATAAAGGAAAAAAGGGATGAAGGAACAGTGTTGGTGATGATAAAGGAATGAAGGGATGAAGGAACAGTGTTGGTGGTGATAAAGGAATGAAGGGATGAAGGAACAGTGTTGGTGATGATAAAGGAATGAAGGGTTGAAAGAACAGTGTTGATGATGATAAAGGAATGAAGGGTTGAAGGAACAGTGTTGGTGGTGATAAAGGAATCAAGGGATGAAGGAACAGTGTTGGTGATGATAAAGGAATGAAGGGATGAAGGAACAGTGTTGGTGATGATAAAGGAATAAAGGGATAAAGGAACAGTGTTAGTGATGATAATGGAATGAAGGAACAGTGTTGGTGATGATAAAGGAATGAAGGGTTGAAGGAATAGTTTTGGTGATGATAAAGGAATGAAGGGATGAAGGAACAGTGTTGGTGATGATAAAGGAATGAAGGGATGAAGGAATAGTTTTGGTGATGATAAAGAATGAAGGGTTGAAGGAACAGTGTTGGTGATGATAAAGGAATGAAGGGTTGAAGGAACAGTGTTGGTGATGATAAAGGAATGAAGGAATAAAGGAACAGTGTTGGTGATGATAATAGAATGAAGGGTTGAAGGAACAGTGTTGGTGATGATAAAGGAATGAAGGGTTGAAGGAACAGTGTTGATGATGATAAAGGAATGAAGGGTTGAAGGAACAGTGTTGGTGATGATAAAGGAATGAAGGGATGAAGGAACAGTGTTGGTGATGATAAAGGAATGAAGGGTTGAAGGAACAGTGTTGGTGATGATAAAGGGATGAAGGAACAGTGTTGGTCATGATAAAGGAATGAAGGGATGAAGGGACAGTGTTGGTGATGATAAAGGAATGAAGGGTTGCAGAAACAGTGTTGGTGATTATAAAGGAATGAAGGGTTGAAGGAACAGTGTTGGTGATGATAAAGGAATGAAGGGTTGAAGGAACAGTGTTGGTGATGATAAAGGAATGAAGGGATGAAGGAACAGTGTTGGTGATGATAAAGGAATGAAGGGTTGAAGGAACAGTGTTGGTGGTGATAAAGGAATCAAGGGATGAAGGAACAGTGTTGGTGATGATAAAGGAATGAAGGGATGAAGGAACAGTGTTGGTGATGATAAAGGAATAAAGGGATGATAGAACAGTGTTGGTGGTGATAAAGGAAAAAAGGGATGAAGGAACAGTGTTGGTGATAATTAAGGAATGAAGGGATGAAGGAACAGTGTTGGTGATTATAAAGGAATGAAGGGATGATAGAACAGTGTTGGTGGTGATAAAGGAAAAAAGGGATGAAGGAACAGTGTTGGTGATGATAAAGGAATGAAGGGATGAAGGAACAGTGTTGGTGGTGATAAAGGAATGAAGGGATGAAGGAACAGTGTTGGTGGTGATAAAGGAATCAAGGGATGAAGGAACAGTGTTGGTGATGATAAAGGAATGAAGGGATGAAGGAACAGTGTTGGTGATGATAAAGGAATAAAGGGATGAAGGAACAGTGTTAGTGATGATAATGGAATGAAGGAACAGTGTTGGTGATGATAATGGAATGAAGGGTTGAAGGAACAGTGTTGGTGATGATAAAGGAATGAAGGGTTGAAGTAACAGTGTTGATGATGATAAAGGAATGAAGGGTTGAAGGAACAGTGTTGGTGATGATAAAGGAATGAAGGGATGAAGGAACAGTGTTGGTGATGATAAAGGAATGAAGGGTTGAAGGAACAGTGTTGGTGATGATAAAGGGATGAAGGAACAGTGTTGGTGATGATAAAGGAATGAAGGGATGAAGGGACAGTGTTGGTGATGATAAAGGAATGAAGGGTTGCAGAAACAGTGTTGGTGATTATAAAGGAATGAAGGGTTGAAGGAACAGTGTCGGTGATGATAAAGGAATGAAGGGTTGAAGGAACAGTGTTGGTGATGATAAAGGAATGAAGGGATGAAGGAACAGTGTTGGTGATAATTAAGGAATGAAGCGATGAAGGAACAGTGTTGGTGATTATAAAGGAATGAAGGGATGATAGAACAGTGTTGGTGGTGATAAAGGAAAAAAGGGATGAAGGAACAGTGTTGGTGATGATAAAGGAATGAAGGGATGAAGGAACAGTGTTGGTGGTGATAAGAGAATGAAGGGATGAAGGAACAGTGTTGGTGATGATAAAGGAATGAAGGGATGAAGGAACAGTGTTGGTGGTGATAAAGGAATGAAGGGATGAAGGAACAGTGTTGGTGATGATAAAGGAATGAAGGGTTGAAGGAACAGTGTTGGTGGTGATAAAGGAATCAAGGGATGAAGGAACAGTGTTGGTGATGATAAAGGAATGAAGGGATGAAGGAACAGTGTTGGTGATGATAAAGGAATAAAGGGATGAAGGAACAGTGTTAGTGATGATAATGGAATGAAGGAACAGTGTTGGTGATGATAAAGGAATGAAGGGTTGAAGGAATAGTTTTGGTGATGATAAAGGAATGAAGGGATGAAGGAACAGTGTTGATGATGATAAAGGAATGAAGGGTTGAAGGAACAGTGTTGGTGGTGATAAAGGAATGAAGGGATGAAGGAACAGTGTTGGTGATGATAAAGGAATGAAGGGTTGAAGGAACAGTGTTGGTGGTGATAAAGGAATCAAGGGATGAAGGAACAGTGTTGGTGATGATAAAGGAATGAAGGAATGAAGGAATAGTTTTGGTGATGATAAAGAATGAAGGGTTGAAGGAACAGTGTTGGTGATGATAAAGGAATGAAGGGTTGAAGGAACAGTGTTGGTGATGATAAAGGAATGAAGGAATAAAGGAACAGTGTTGGTGATGATAATGGAATGAAAGGTTGAAGGAACAGTGTTGGTGATGATAAAGGAATGAAGGGTTGAAGGAACAGTGTTGATGATGATAAAGGAATGAAGGGTTGAAGGAACAGTGTTGGTGATGATAAAGGAATGAAGGGATGAAGGAACAGTGTTGGTGATGATAAAGGAATGAAGGGTTGAAGGAACAGTGTTGGTGATGATAAAGGGATGAAGGAACAGTGTTGGTGATGATAAAGGGATGAAGGAACAGTGTTGGTGATGATAAAGGAATGAAGGGATGAAGGGACAGTGTTGGTGATGATAAAGGAATGAAGGGTTGCAGAAACAGTGTTGGTGATTATAAAGGAATGAAGGGTTGAAGGAACAGTGTTGGTGATGATAAAGGAATGAAGGGTTGAAGGAACAGTGTTGGTGATGATAAAGGAATGAAGGAACAGTGTTGGTGATAATTAAGGAATGAAGGGATGAAGGAACAGTGTTGGTGATTATAAAGGAATGAAGGGATGATAGAACAGTGTTGGTGGTGATAAAGGAAAAAAGGAATGAAGGAACAGTGTTAGTGATGATAAAGGAATGAAGGGTTGAAGGAACAGTGTTGGTGGTGATAAAGGAATGAAGGGATGAAGGAACAGTGTTGGTGATGATAAAGGAATGAAGGGTTGAAGGAATAGTTTTGGTGATGATAAAGGAATGAAGGGATGAAGGAACAGTGTTGATGATGATAAAGGAATGAAGGGATGAAGGAACAGTGTTGGTGATAAAGGAATGAAGGGATGAAGGAATAGTTTTGGTGATGATAAAGAATGAAGGGTTGAAGGAACAGTGTTGGTGATGATAAAGGAATGAAGGGTTGAAGGAACAGTGTTGGTGATGATAAAGGAATGAAGGAATAAAGGAACAGTGTTGGTGATGATAAAGGAATGAAGGGTTGAAGGAACAGTGTTGGTGATGATAAAGGAATGAAGGGATGAAGGAACAGTGTTGATGATGATAAAGGAATGAAGGGATGAAGGGACAGTGTTGGTGATGATAAAGGAATGAAGGGTTGCAGAAACAGTGTTGGTGATTATAAAGGAATGAAGGGTTGAAGGAACAGTGTTGGTGATGATAAAGGGATGAAGGAACAGTGTTGGTGATGATAAAGGAATGAAGGGATGAAGGGACAGTGTTGGTGATGATAAAGGAATGAAGGGTTGCAGAAACAGTGTTGGTGATTATAAAGGAATGAAGGGTTGAAGGAACAGTGTCGGTGATGATAAAGGAATGAAGGGTTGAAGGAACAGTGTTGGTGATGATAAAGGAATGAAGGGATGAAGGAACAGTGTTGGTGATAATTAAGGAATGAAGCGATGAAGGAACAGTGTTGGTGATTATAAAGGAATGAAGGGATGATAGAACAGTGTTGGTGGTGATAAAGGAAAAAAGGGATGAAGGAACAGTGTTGGTGATGATAAAGGAATGAAGGGATGAAGGAACAGTGTTGGTGGTGATAAGAGAATGAAGGGATGAAGGAACAGTGTTGGTGATGATAAAGGAATGAAGGGATGAAGGAACAGTGTTGGTGGTGATAAAGGAATGAAGGGATGAAGGAACAGTGTTGGTGATGATAAAGGAATGAAGGGTTGAAGGAACAGTGTTGGTGGTGATAAAGGAATCAAGGGATGAAGGAACAGTGTTGGTGATGATAAGGAATGAAGGGATGAAGGAACAGTGTTGGTGATGATAAAGGAATAAAGGGATGAAGGACAGTGTTAGTGATGATAATGGAATGAAGGAACAGTGTTGGTGATGATAAAGGAATGAAGGGTTGAAGGAATAGTTTTGGTGATGATAAAGGAATGAAGGGATGAAGGAACAGTGTTGATGATGATAAAGGAATGAAGGGTTGAAGGAACAGTGTTGGTGGTGATAAAGGAATGAAGGGATGAAGGAACAGTGTTGGTGATGATAAAGGAATGAAGGGTTGAAGGAACAGTGTTGGTGGTGATAAAGGAATCAAGGGATGAAGGAACAGTGTTGGTGATGATAAAGGAATGAAGGAATGAAGGAATAGTTTTGGTGATGATAAAGAATGAAGGGTTGAAGGAACAGTGTTGGTGATGATAAAGGAATGAAGGGTTGAAGGAACAGTGTTGGTGATGATAAAGGAATGAAGGAATAAAGGAACAGTGTTGGTGATGATAATGGAATGAAAGGTTGAAGGAACAGTGTTGGTGATGATAAAGGAATGAAGGGTTGAAGGAACAGTGTTGATGATGATAAAGGAATGAAGGGTTGAAGGAACAGTGTTGGTGATGATAAAGGAATGAAGGGATGAAGGAACAGTGTTGGTGATGATAAAGGAATGAAGGGTTGAAGGAACAGTGTTGGTGATGATAAAGGGATGAAGGAACAGTGTTGGTGATGATAAAGGGATGAAGGAACAGTGTTGGTGATGATAAAGGAATGAAGGGATGAAGGGACAGTGTTGGTGATGATAAAGGAATGAAGGGTTGCAGAAACAGTGTTGGTGATTATAAAGGAATGAAGGGTTGAAGGAACAGTGTTGGTGATGATAAAGGAATGAAGGGTTGAAGGAACAGTGTTGGTGATGATAAAGGAATGAAGGAACAGTGTTGGTGATAATTAAGGAATGAAGGGATGAAGGAACAGTGTTGGTGATTATAAAGGAATGAAGGGATGATAGAACAGTGTTGGTGGTGATAAAGGAAAAAAGGAATGAAGGAACAGTGTTAGTGATGATAAAGGAATGAAGGGTTGAAGGAACAGTGTTGGTGGTGATAAAGGAATGAAGGGATGAAGGAACAGTGTTGGTGATGATAAAGGAATGAAGGGTTGAAGGAATAGTTTTGGTGATGATAAAGGAATGAAGGGATGAAGGAACAGTGTTGATGATGATAAAGGAATGAAGGGATGAAGGAACAGTGTTGGTGATGATAAAGGAATGAAGGGATGAAGGAATAGTTTTGGTGATGATAAAGAATGAAGGGTTGAAGGAACAGTGTTGGTGATGATAAAGGAATGAAGGGTTGAAGGAACAGTGTTGGTGATGATAAAGGAATGAAGGAATAAAGGAACAGTGTTGGTGATGATAAAGGAATGAAGGGTTGAAGGAACAGTGTTGGTGATGATAAAGGAATGAAGGGATGAAGGAACAGTGTTGATGATGATAAAGGAATGAAGGGTTGAAGGAACAGTGTTCGTGATGATAAAGGAATGAAGGGATGAAGGAACAGTGTTGGTGATGATAAAGGAATGAAGGGTTGAAGGAACAGTGTTGGTGATGATAAAGGGATGAAGGAACAGTGTGGTGATGATAAAGGAATGAAGGGATGAAGGGACAGTGTTGGTGATGATAAAGGAATGAAGGGTTGCAGAAACAGTGTTGGTGATTATAAAGGAATGAAGGGTTGAAGGAACAGTGTTGGTGATAAAGGAATGAAGGGTTGAAGGAACAGTGTTGGTGATGATAAAGGAATGAAGGGATGAAGGAACAGTGTTGGTGATAATTAAGGAATGAAGGGATGAAGGAACAGTGTTGGTGATTATAAAGGAATTAAGGGATGATAGAACAGTGTTGGTGGTGATAAAGGAAAAAAGGGATGAAGGAACAGTGTTGGTGATGATAAAGGAATGAAGGGATGAAGGAACAGTGTTGGTGGTGATAAAGGAATGAAGGGATGAAGGAACAGTCTTGGTGATGATAAAGGAATGAAGGGATGAAGGAACAGTGTTGGTGGTGATAAAGGAATGAAGGGATGAAGGAACAGTGTTAGTGATGATAATGGAATGAAAGAACAGTGTTGGTGATGATAAAGGAATGAAGGGTTGAGGGAATAGTTTTGGTGATGATAAAGGAATGAAGGGATGAAGGAACAGTGTTGATGATGATAAAGGAATGAAGGGATGAAGGAACAGTGTTGGTGATGATAAAGGAATGAAGGGATGAAGGAATAGTTTTGGTGATGATAAAGAATGAAGGGTTGAAGGAACAGTGTTGGTGATGATAAAGGAATGAAGGGATGAAGGAACAGTGTTGGTGATAATTAAGGAATGAAGGGATGAAGGAACAGTGTTGGTGATGATAAAGGAATGAAGGGATGATAGAACAGTGTTGGTGGTGATAAAGGAAAAAAGGGATGAAGGAACAGTGTTAGTGATGATAAAGGAATGAAGGGATGAAGGAACAGTGTTGGTGGTGATAAAGGAATGAAGGGTTGAAGGAACAGTGTTGGTGATGATAAAGGAATGAAGGGATGAAGGAATAGTTTTGGTGATGATAAAGAATGAAGGGTTGAAGGAACAGTGTTGGTGATGATAAAGGAATGAAGGGATGAAGGAACAGTGTTGGTGATATTTAAGGAATGAAGGGATGAAGAAAAAGTGCTGGTGATTATAAAGGAATGAAGGGATGATAGAACAGTGTTGGTGGTGATAAAGGAATGAAGGGGTGAAGGAACAGTGTTGGTGATGATAAAGGAATGAAGGGATGAAGGAACAGTGTTCATGATGATGATGAAGGAATGAAAGAATAGTTTTGGTGATGATAAAGGAATGAAGGGTTGAAGGAACAGTGTTGGTGATGATAAAGGAATGAAGGGATGAAGGAACAGTGTTGGTGATGATAAAGGAATGAAGGGTTGAAGGAACAGTGTTGGTGATGATAAAGGAATGAAGGGTTGAAGGAACAGTGTTGATGATGATAAAGGAATGAAGGGATGAAGGAACAGTGTTGGTGATGATAAAGGAATGAAGGGATGAAGGAACAGTGTTGGTGATGATAAAGGAATGAAGGGATGAAGGAACAGTATTGGTGATGATAAAGGAATGAAGGGATGAAGGAACAGTGTTGGTGATGATAAAGGAATGAAGGGTTGAAGGACAGGGTTGGTGATGATAAAGGAATGAAGGGATGAAGGAACAGTGTTGGTGATGGTAAAGGAATGAAGGGTTGAAGGAACAGTGTTGGTGATGATAAAGGAATGAAGGGATGAAGGAACAGTGTTGGTGATGATAAAGGAATGAAGGGATGAAGGAACAGTGTTGGTGATGATAAAGGAATGAAGGGATGAAGGAACAGTGTTGGTGATGATAAAGGAATGAAGGGATGAAGGAACAGTGTTGGTGATGAATTTATCCCATTTAGGAAGGTGTCAGTAGATACTTCTCTCTGTGTTATATGTTTAAATGTTCAGTCCTGCTGGTCCAGACCCCCGGAGGTCAAATTTCACTGTGTGCAAACACCAGTGACAGAATAATTCTAAACTTAAACTAAACTTAAAGCAGACCGTCTCTTTTTGTTCGTAGTCTGTCTAAGTGGTGTTTGGTGTCAGCCGTGCTGCTCGCTGGAACTCCAGGAATCTCTTCACCTCGTGAGCCAAATTGTCACAGGTTCGTCGGCTCCTCTTGAGACCACTCATCAGGCCTTTTAGCTTAAAGCTGAAGGGCCTCCAGCAAGAAGATATTTGGAAAAAGTTCATAAGAGGATCATTTCAAACTGTTAACCATGACAAGAACCAGACTCGGGAGAAAGAGATACTGTGTCAGGGATGAGGGATCTCTGAGTCTTTGTGCAATTCCTGAGCAATGCTAGTAGAAGCTGAACATCTGAACTGAACTGAACTTATAAACATATGACACAGAGAGAAAGATCTACTGACACCTACTGACTGAGATAACGTAGTATACGTGGTAACCACAGGACTCACCATGAGCGATCACTGACTAGCCTGATGGCCTCAGACACAAACAATGCTCTCTGTTGGACTGACCCACATCTAGGGCAGTGATAATGACCTGAGGGCAACAACTCAAATGCAGGACAGAGGACATGTGGAGAGTCATTCTTAGGGTCTGTTGTTTAGGTAACAAAGCCACTGACCTCAGTAGAAGGTCAACTATTTTGGAGTAAACAGATACAGGACAGGTTAGATATATATATATATATATATATATATATATATATATATATAT
Organism: Megaleporinus macrocephalus; assembly: GCA_021613375.1. Taxonomy (NCBI): domain Eukaryota; kingdom Metazoa; phylum Chordata; class Actinopteri; order Characiformes; family Anostomidae; genus Megaleporinus; species Megaleporinus macrocephalus. The sequence continues at coordinate 5,636,499 of CM038719.1, forward strand.
ATATATATATATATATATATATATATATATATATATTGGTAATAGTTATATATAATTATATATAGTATATATAGTTATTACTATATGATATATAGTAATTTAATCCAACACCATTCCTTTATCCCCTCATTCCATTATCATCACCAACACTGTTCCTTTATCCCTTCATTCCTTTATCATCACCAACATTGTCCCTAATCCCTTCATTCCTTTATCATCACCAACATTGTTCCTTTATCCCTTCATTCCTTTATCATCACCAACACTGTTCCTTCATTCCTTCATTCCTTTATCATCACCAACACTGTTCCTTCATCCCTTCATTCCTTTATCATCACCAACATTGTCCCTAATCCCTTCATTCCTTTATCATCACCAACATTGTTCCTTTATCCCTTCATTCCTTTATCATCACCAACACTGTTCCTTCATTCCTTCATTCCTTTATCATCACAAACACTGTTCCTTCATCCCTTTATTTCTTTATCATCACCAACACTGTTCCTTCATTTCTTCATTCCTTTATCATCACCAACACTGTTCCTTTATTCCCTCATTCCTTTATCATCACCAACATTGTCCCTAATCCCTTCATTCCTTTATCATCACCAACATTGTTCCTTTATCCCTTTATTTCTTTATCATCACCAACACTGTTCCTTCATTTCTTCATTCCTTTATCATCACCAACACTGTTCCTTTATTCCCTCATTCCTTTATCATCACCAACATTGTCCCTAATCCCTTCATTCCTTTATCATCACCAACATTGTTCCTTTATCCCTTCATTCCTTTATCATCACCAACACTGTTCCTTCATCCCTTCATTCCTTTATCATCACCAACACTGTTCCTTCATCCCTTCATTCCTTTATCATCACCAACACTGTTCCTTCATCCCTTTATTCCTTTACCATCACCCACACTGTTCCTTCATCCCTTTATTCCTTTATCATCACCAACACTGTTCCTTCATCCCTTTATTCCTTTACCATCACCCACACTGTTCCTTCATCCCTTTATTCCTTTATCATCACCAACACTGTTCCTTCATCCCTTTATTCCTTTATCATCACCCACACTGTTCCTTCATCCCTTTATTCCTTTATCATCACCAACACTGTTCCTTCATCCCTTTATTCCTTTATCATCACCAACACTGTTCCTTCATCCCTTTATTCCTTTATCATCACCCACACTGTTCCTTCATCCCTTTATTCCTTTATCATCACCAACACTGTTCCTTCATATATATATTCACCCATTAAAAAGGCTCATTGAAACAAGAAAATGTCATTGATTATGCAACTAGCTGCATATGTAGATGCGAGTAATGTATTTAACGTGTTGATAATGAATGTGCTCGTCTAGAGAGGTTAAGAGAATGACTTTGCATTAGTGAATGATTTCGCTTAATGGAATGACTCTGCAGACGAGAATGACTCTGCATGTTCTTGGAGAATATGCCTGGAACACATTTGTACTTTGGAAGGAACATCTGGATATTGTCAGTGGAGGGTCAGCCATGGGAGAGCGCGGAGCTCGGAGCAAATCTTCAGCAAACATTCCATCCAGGAAACCGAACAAATTGAATTTCGCAGGAGGGTCGTGGTGGATTTTATCTGATTGACTAATGATGGGGTCCGGGTTCGCTGGATGCGAAGGAAATGCCTCTTTGTGGAAAGGCTATCGCGCTCCAGACACGCACCCCTGCAAATATTTACTCCAATTTCGATTCTTACACAAGTCTAAGACAGTCCAAGGAGAACTGACAGATTCACAAGATTGATTTCTGCTAGAGAGTCATCTGTCTTCAGCTCAAAGACCACACATCCCCTACTGTTCCTGGGAGAAGTGACGCCTGTTCAGTCCCATTTATTACAACTGAACCACATTCCTTTATCTGTACACCAACTATGTTCTCTCATCCATTCATTCCTTTATCTCTACACCAGCTATGTTCTCTCATCCATTCATTCCTTTATCTCTACACCAGCTATGTTCTCTCATCCATTCATTCCTTTATCTCTGCACCAACTATGTTCTCTCATCCATTCATTCCTTTATCTGTACACCAACTATGTTCTCTCATCCATTCATTCCTTTATCTCTACACCAACTATGTTCTCTCATCCATTCATTCCTTTATCTCTACACCAACTATGTTCTCTCATCCATTCATTCCTTTATCTCTACACCAACTAAGTTCTCTCATCCATTCCTTCCTTTATCTGTACACCAACTATGTTCTCTCATCCATTCCTTCCTTTATCTGTACACCAACTAAGTTCTCTCATCCATTCCTTCCTTTATCTCTACACCAACTATGTTCTCTCATCCATTCATTCCTTTATCTGTACACCAACTATGTTCTCTCATCCATTCATTCCTTTATCTCTACACCAACTAAGTTCTCTCATCTATTCCTTCCTTTATCTGTACACCAACTATGTTCTCTCATCCATTCATTCATTTATCTCTACACCAACTATGTTCTCTCATCCATTCATTCCTTTATCTGTACACCAACTATGTTCTCTCATCCATTGATTCCTTTATCTCTACAGCAACTATGTTCTCACATCCATTCATTCCTTTATCTCTACAGCAACTATGTTCTCCCATCCATTCATTCCTTTATCTGTACACCAACTGTGTTCTCTCATCCATTCATTCCTTTATCTGTACACCGACTATGTTCTTTAATCCATTCATTTCTTTATCTGTACACCAACTATGTTCTCTCATCCATTGATTCCTTTATCTCTACACCAACTATGTTCTCTCATCCATTCATTCCTTTATCTCTACACCAACTATGTTCTCTCATCCATTCATTCATTTATCTCTACACCAACTATGTTCTCTCATCCATTCATTCCTTTATCTGTACACCAACTATGTTCTCTAATCCATTCATTTCTATATCTGTACACCAACTATGTTCTCTCATCCATTCATTCCTTTATATGTACACCAACTATGTTCTTTCACCCATTCATTCCTTTATCTGTACACCAACTGTGTTCTCTCATCTATTCATTCCTTTATCTGTACACCAACATTGTTCCTTAATCCCTTCATTTCTTTATCATCACGAACACTGCTCCTTCATCCCTTCATTCCTTTATCATCACCAACACTGTTCCTTCATCCCTTCATTCCTTTATCATCACCAACACTGTTCCTTCATCCCTTCATTCCTTTATCATCACCAACACTGTTCCTTCATCGCTTCATTCCTTTATCATCACCAACATTGTTCCTTCATCCCTTCATTCCTTTATCATCACCAACACTGTTCCTTCATCCCTTTATCATCACCAACACTGTTCCTTCATCCTTTCATTCCTTTATCACCACCACCACTGTTCCTTTATTCCTTCATTCCTGTATCACCACCACCACTGTTCCTTCATCCCTTCATTCCTTTATCATCACCAACACTGTTCCTTCATGCCTTTATCATCACCAACACTGTTCCTTCATCCTTTCATTCCTTTATCACCACCACCACTGTTCCTTTATTCCTTCATTCCTGTATCACCACCACCACTGTTCCTTCATCCCTTCATTCCTTTATCATCACCAACACTGTTCCTTCATGCCTTCATTTTTTTATCATCACCAACACTGTTCCTTCACCCCTTCATTCTTTTATCTGTGCACCAACACTGTTCCTTAATCCCTTCATTCCTTTATCATCACCAACACTGTTCCTTCATCCCTTCATTTCTTTATCAGCACCAGCACTGTTCCTTCAACCCTTTATTCCTTTATCATCACCAACACTGTTCCTTCATCCCTTCATTTTTTATCATCACTAACACTGTTCCTTCATCCCTTCATTCTTTTATCTGTGCACCAACACTGTTCCTTAATCCCTTCATTCCTTTATCATCACCAACACTGTTCCTTCATCCCTTCATTTTTTATCATCACCAACACTGTTCCTTCATCCCTTCATTCTTTTATTTGTGCACCAACACTGCTCCTTCATCCCTTCATTTCTGTATCATCACCAACACTGTTCCTTTATCTATTTATTCCTTTATCATCACCAACACTGTTCCTTCATCCCTTCATTCCTTTATCATTACCAATACTGTTCCTTCACCCCTTCATTCCTTTGTCCATATACCAAAGAAAGCATATTCCATACTGCTGCTGTGAGATCTCACGTCTGTCTAGTTCTGTACGTTTAACTGGGTTTAATGTGCTCAAAATAAACATCTCTCATTTTTAACCTGTTCTATGAGGCTGTTTTCTTACGTCCACATCCAGTAAAGCAGTATTGGTGAGTGCTCGAGTGTAATTAACATTTAGAAAGATTGCCAGAGTCGTTTTGCCTAATGTTTGTAATTCCAACCTGTTTTCAGACTCTTCAGAAAATTCAGCCAGACAGCTGGTACATGTCTTGCAAGCAGCTGCAAGCAATTACGATTTGTATGTTTTACTCAGGCAAAGTCGACAGAGTAGCTTTAGTGGCCCTGTTGGCCTCCCACAGCTCCAAAGGCCTTACTTTTGGAAAGAGGTCCAAAGCCTGCATCGAGAGTTCTGGCTAAAACCTTAAATTCACCTTAATACCTGTTTTCTGATGTAAATCGCGTCCCATTGTTGCTGCTCTACACTTCGTACTGTCTTGCAAATGTCTATTAGTGCTTTGAGGCATGTGATTCTCTGAGGTGTTGCGTGCTTGAACTGAGCTCTTGCAGTAAAAATGCAACCTTTGATTGACATTATCTCTTCTCAGCAGGTGGCTCGCTAAGTTAACTTGAGTGGCAGGATGTTGCATAATCGCTCTACACTGTGGGAGCTGCTTAGAGTGTAGAAAAGGGGGGGGTCCTTCTGGAGTTCAGGCACGGGTGGGTGTGGTTTTTGTGCTCTCACACATTTAACTCCAGAGCTCCAGCCTGCACATCTGCATTTCTCCAGCTCCTGTCCTCTGCATCTCGCAGGCATGGTTGCCCAAGTGACCAACTCCCTGGTCAAGTGCCTGCTGATCATACTCGGGCTCATCTCGGTCATTGTGAACATCGTGCTGATCTGCTTGAACTCAAACAGGCTTCCGAAATGCCACTTTCAAGTGCAGGACTCGGTCATAGCCAACCACACGGACCACAGCTTGATTTTTGCAGACCTCACACCGCAGGAGTACCTCGCCGTCCGGGATTACATGTGGAGCCAGAAGGACCTGAAGATTTCCCACTCGGCCACTGCAAAGCCCTCAGAGAACTTCATCTTCTTGATTGACCTCCAGCTTCCGAAAAAACTGGATGCTCTGCAATATTTGGACAGCAGCGGCCGTAAACCCCTGCGCCAAGCCACCGTGGTCGTGTTCTTCGGCGAGTTCTCCTACCTCAAAGAATACGTGGTGGGACCGCTGGGTGGTACCCTTCAGCACCAAGATGTCACAAAGGAAAGATACAAGATGGAAAGTCTACCTTTCGCAGCCAGGACGGTGACCATCGGAGAATATGTGGAGCTTTTCACATTCCTACACAACAAAGTGTTTCAGAAGCTTGAGAAGGAGCTGAGGGAGAGCTTCGGCTATGATCCTGTGACGAATACCCTGAACCCTTTTGAAGGTATGCCCAGAGGACTGAAGGCAGGTGACCGAAAGACCTGGATTTCTTTCTTCCGTGACAAAAGCGGGATGTACATCCATCCAGTGGGCTTTGAAGTCTTAATCAACCACGAGAGCAAGAACTCGTCCAACTGGAGCTTAGACAGGCTACTCTACAATGGCAAGTACTTCGATACCATTGAAAGCTTTAAACAGAGCTACCAAAAAGGTGACGTGAAGAAGATCGTCTATAAGGACATGCCCAACTACGCCTCACTGAAACCAAAAAAGAAGCCCACTGGCTTGGGCCCGCACCAGTCATACTTGCAAGGGAAGAGGTTCAGCGTGAAAAACAACCAGGTGATCTACTTGGACTGGAGCTTCGCGTTTGGCCTGAGCTCGCTAACCGGCATGCGCGCGTTTGACATCCGCTTCAGAGGGGAGCGCATCGCCTACGAGATCAGCGTCCAGGAGGCCATGTCCGTCTACGGCTCCAACACGCCTGGCATGATCCTCACAAAGTTCCTAGACTCCAGCATCGGAATCGGGCGCTTCGCGCACGAGCTGGTGAGGGGCGTGGACTGCCCCCACACGGCCACCTACGTTGACATTTACCGCTACATCGACACGAATGCCACCCAGCGCTTCCGCAACGCCATCTGCGTCTTCGAGCACGACGTGGGACGGCCTCTCAGGCGCCACTTCTCGGACTTCTTCCACAACAGCTACGGCGGCATGCCCAACAGCGCGCTCTACATCCGCAGTATCACGGCCATAGGAAACTACGACTACATATGGGACTTCATCTTCTACCAGACTGGCTCCGTGGAGGCCAGGGTGCATGCCACCGGCTACATATCCTCATCCTACAAGATTGATGGAAGCCTCAGGTACGGCCACCAGGTGGCGGAAAACGTGCTCGGAAACATCCACACGCATTTCATCAACTTCAAGGTGGATCTGGATATTTTAGGTAAGTACGTAGAGTAACTGTAGTTGTAGTTCTATGTAAATGTTAATTTAAGGGACTTAAAGGGAAAATATATATGTGATATATACCTGTTAGGTGGACCCCCAGGTGACTCAGTGAGGGGAAACCAGTCTTGCGAGTACAGGTTAACATAAAAACTGTCTCAGGATTAGAGTTGCATGACCAACTTTGGATGTTCCTGACTTGCTGTGGGTGTTTTGCTACAAAGGGCATTTGAATAATCCAACAAATGCAAATGATGCAAACTAATGTTTCACCAGGTGCTTCTGAAAATCCTAAATCTGTGAATGTAATAGATCTAAATGTGTGCAATGTTTCCACATCACAAATATATATCAACACAGTAAAACAATGAAAAACCAATATGATACAGTCATAGTTTTAAAGCCAGAAATATATTCAGGGCTTGATTTGTGCCTGAATGATGACCGCAGATCTAATTTTACTGGCCTAAATTGATATAAGAGGTAAAGAAATAGAAATGTTCCACGTGCCTTCAAACTTAAACTTAAAACCTAATGATTGAAGAGTACACTTTGCTGTAAATTAAAAAAAGATGATCTAATTTTGATTAATTTCAATAAAACCCCCATAATTAATGTAGCATTACACTAATAGAACAACTATGTTTGGTGAAAAGCTTTAGTATAATTTTAAATCAAAGCTGACAGAAGAACCTAGACACAGGCTCAGACTATAATACACAGAAGTGGAAATAAGAATGATGCTAATATGATTAGGAAATTACAATATAAGTCAAATATAATATAAGGCAAAGACAAAATGTGACAGGGACTGTCCCCCTCAGCCCCAACATTCTTACTCATGTTTAAATGATCTACACATTCAAATCAATTCCAATGAAATTGATTCACTTTCTACAGTCGTGCATACAACCATCATCTGGTATATTGCATATGGAGGGCTGCCCTAATTAAAATTGTGTTACTTTAGATTGTTAGTGTCTGAATCTCAGATGGCTCCCTACTCCCAACATAGGCCATAATATAATAGTATTTTGGACACCTAAGCGATTTAAAAGTTTAAAAGTCTTTATCTGATCAATAAGTGTATGTTCTCCAGTAAGAACAGCAGATCTGATTAGAACAGATGTAAATAATCATACTTACAATACAAAGTAACATGAATATCTTATTGTGAAAGAAGTAGATCAGATCTTGAGCTCCAGTTTGAAGAACAAAGTGTAGTTCCAGATTTCTCCTGGACGCCCCAGACATTGTATGAATGTATTCAGTTCCTTCAGCAGCAAATCTTGATTTAGCTTAATGAAGAACTGAGCAGTCAAAGCAGGTATTAGATGAGAACTGATAATAATACTGGGTTATTCAGGAGAAGCTTGGAAAGGGTTAAATAAACACACTGACGTATGGAAAAGCACTACTTACTGTATTAAAACTGTCTGGAAAACATAGCTTTTTAGGTATAACAATGTCCATAAGTGCCTCAAACCTTTGCACAGCACTGTATGTGGTGATAGAAAGTCATTTATATGCAGCTATTAGCTACACCAGTCCTTATCTACCATTTAGGACCCTCATTTTGTGAGCACTGCAGTTCACTTCATAGCGAGTAATTACGATTCAGTCAATGTTTACATTCTATAGTTGCTGCATGAGGAGTGATATAGGGTGGAGAGGGGGGTGGATGTGGGAACTCGTATTCCCACAAGTTCTGGTATGCAGTTTTGTGATAGCGGTATAGATAATGTCAGCAGTTGTTTACATTGTGCTGAAAGGAAGCCTGGCTGTTGAGATATATTGGCCCCAATAAAGGGTACATGTCCAATGCCATTCAGATATACTGTGTAAATCAAACCAACAAAACACGTTACGTATTATTAAAAATAGACTAAATCATTTCACTAGCAGGTTGTTATTGCAGCATCTAATTGTTGCACAATCTCTCTTTTCCACCGAGAGAGGAACAGCAAGCTAAATATCTCCATAACTATAATATACATCATCCAGGTTCTTCAGCTTTAGCTAGAACATGGCATCACTTTAACAACATGACTGACTCACCTGTAACCACATGACATCATCACGTAAATAGTGCCTTGTTTTTCTATTTGTCAGCAAAACATTTTCATTTGGTTTCATAGTTTAATACTATTGGACGTGTACACTGGATTAAGTCTTAACAGTCTGGCTTCTCTCTAAACCTAACAGACCTCAAATAAAACCTGGTTATATTAATTAGATTGAACATTCTTTGATCTGATAACAATATGCATCTAATGTATGAATACACTGAGACTTAATAAAGACTGGCGTGCACTGGTTTCCCAAACCCAGATTAAACCTAAACCTGGACCCAACAGTATCTCCAATAGTGGTTGTAGTCTGGGAAACCTGCACTGCATGTTAACTAATATGGGCTGGTATGTAGTTTTGCTAGTTTGGGTTATGAATTCAACAAACCGCTGCAGTCTGAGAAGAGACTTACGGACTGTAGGGGAGGAGAGAACTCTAAGAACTTGGGATGGACAGGTCAGATAAACAGGGCTTGGAAATGTGTAGGACATTAGACTGGAAGGAGAAGGATGTCATGGTCCTCCTCCCAATTCACTTTCACATATATCTTCAAAAGTGTGAACAATAAGCTCAGTTATTTTATTCTCATGATGAAACAACATTTTATTGCCACAGATTGACCATCACTGTCAGATACAATGTTTTAACCTCTTGGTGAGGTTGCCAGATTCAACGCACATTACTCCTCCTCTGTAATTTTGGACGTCCACATTTCTTGGCCCATCATGCAAGTCATTATTCATTTCTCCATCAGATTTCATCAGAGTTGCATGTGTTGTTTCTTTTGATTGGCTGACCAGATCAATCCTGCTAACAGCTTTCATCAGTGGTCAGAAAAACAATAACACATACTGTTTCTATGGTATCATAAAGGAACCACTTTCATTGGATAGCTCTTAAAAAATATTTTTAATGTCTGAAGATGATTAACGGGCCCATATCATGAAAAAAAACTAAATAAAAGAATGTCCAGTTCAGGACGTTTTTAAAGAAACACTATTCTGAAGGACATTCTGAAGGAACACTGTCCATATGGTCACAATCAGAATATTATTATTTAATATTATTACTATTAATATATTACAAATATGAACAACCTGAGTGGGTGTGCCTAAACTTTTGACTGATAGATAGATAGATAGATAGATAGATAGATGGATAGACAGATAGATAGACAGATAGATAGCCAAACAGCGAGACATAGATAGATAGATAGATAGATAGATAGATAGATAGATAGATAGCCAAACAGCGAGACATAGATAGATAGATAGATAGATAGATAGATAGATAGATAGGCAAACACTGAGACACACATAGATAGATAGATAGATAGATAGATAGATAGATAGATAGATAGATAGATAGATAGATAGATAGATAGATAGATAGATAGATAGGCATACAGAGAGACATAGATAGATAGATAGATAGATAGATAGATAGATAGATAGATAGATAGATAGATTGCAGCTCCTGCAGCGTCCCATGAATATTCTGTTTTCATCCGAAGGTTTATACAACAACTTCCTGACGAAAGACATGGGGTACGAGGAGGTGGCGCTGCCTTGGACGAGTGAGCGGAAGGCCAAGGTGCCGTACCTGGTGGAGAACCAGATCAGGACGGAGAAGGAGGCGGCGCTGCGCCATGACCAGAAAACCCCCCGCTACCTCCACGTGGCCAGCAATCGGACCAACCGCTGGGGCCACCAGCGCTCGTACCGCCTGCAGGTCTTCAGCTTTGCTGGAGATCATCTCCCCGAGAGTGAGCCGGAGGAGAGGAGCATGTCCTGGGCTCGGTGAGAGAGAGGACACTCCCGCACACGGACACAGAACACAAACACACACACCATCACCATCACAGCAGATCAGAGAACATCTGACTGCCCTCTCTCTCTACTATCTCTCTCCAACCACTGCGCAGGTCTTTCTGCTGTTTCTCCTCCAAAACTCTCATATTCATCCTCCCTGTAGCCACATTAGTCTTACATCCAGAATAGAAACAGAGAACGAAGAGCTGTACTTGTTAACTGTACTGCTCAGTGATGTCATTTAAGCTTGATGTCACTGATCACATGATTATGACACTAACCACATGGACACCTCAGAGAAGAGAGCAGGTGTGGTCATGTGTTGTAGAATCACCAAGCTATGAAATACAAGGGGTTCAGAGATGTCTGGGACCTCCTATTTAGCTTCCTGGACACCCTGGAGTGGGTGGTGTTGGCAGAAAACGCTCTGGGTAGACCGCTAGTCCACCACAGAGCCCTGAATATCTCACAGTCAAATTTCTGGGGGTCTCTGAATATAAACGTAATCCTTTTAAAAACCTAAGACGAGTGAAAAGAGTGAAGTATTCTCAGACTGGTGACGGAGGAGATGATGAGTAAGATCTCGGTTTATGTATGGAAGACCCACCAAATTAGAAAAGAGCATTTTCAGAAGAAACCAAATGTTTTGTTGTTATTTAAGCGTCACATCAGTGCAGCTGTAGCGAGCGAGTTAACAGCCAGCAGACATGGGACCCCCAAATACCAGGGGTACTCCGCACACTGGGCACAGCGCCCTATAGTCCGGTAAAAAGTATCATGTAATAAAGTGGCCAGTTAGTTGAAGTTTAAAGGTAGGTGTTTCTAAAAAAGTGGCCAGTTAGTAGAAGTGCAAGGTTGGTGTTTCTAAAAAAGTGGCCAGTTAGTAGAAGTGCAAGGTAGGTGTTTCTAAAAAAGTGGCCAGTTAGTAGAAGTGCAAGGTAGGTGTTTCTAAAAAAGTGGCCAGTTAGTAGAAGTGCAAGGTAGGTGTTTCTAAAAAAGTGTCCAGTTAGTAGAAGTGCAAGGTAGGTGTTTCTAAAAAAGTGTCCAGTTAGTAGAAGTGCAAGGTAGGTGTTTCTAAAAAAGTGTCCAGTTAGTAGAAGTGCAAGGTAGGTGTTTCTAAAAAAGTGGCCAGTTAGTAGAAGTGCAAGGTAGGTGTTTCTAAAAAAGTGGCCAGTTAGTAGAAGTACAAGGTAGGTGTTTCTAAAAAAGTGGCCAGTTAGTAGAAGTACAAGGTAAGTGTAAAGTGACCAGTGAGAGATGTTTCTAATAAAGTGGCCAGTTAGTAGAAGTGCAAGGTAGGTGTTTCTAAAAAAGTGGCCAGTTAGTAGAAGTGCAAGGTAGGTGTTTCTAAAAAAGTGGCCAGTTAGTAGAAGTGCAAGGTAGGTGTTTCTAAAAAAGTGGCCAGTTAGTAGAAGTGCAAGGTTGGTGTTTCTAAAAAAGTGGCCAGTTAGTAGAAGTGCAAGGTAGGTGTTTCTAAAAAAGTGTCCAGTTAGTGGAAGTCCAGGATAGGTGTTTCTAATAAAGTGGCCATTGAGATGTGTTTCTAATAAAGTGGCCAGTGAGATGTGTTTCTAATAAAGTGGCCAGTGAGATGTGTTTCTGATAAAGTGGCCAGTTAGTAGAAGCGCAAGACAGGTGTTTTTAATAAAGTGGCCAGTGAGAGGTGTTTCTTATAAAGTGGCCAGTTAGTGGAAGTGCAGGGTAGGTGTTTCTAATAAAGTGGCCAGTGATTGGTGTTTCTAATAAAGTGGTCAGTTAGTGGAAGTGCAGGGTAGGTGTTTCTAATAAAGTGTCCATTGAGATATGTTTCTAATAAAATGGCCATTGAGATGTGTTTCTAATAAAGTGGCCAGTGAGATGTGTTTCTAATAAAGGGGCCAGTGAGATGTGTTTCTGATAAAGTGGCCAGTTAGTAGAAGCGCAAGACAGGTGTTTTTTTAATAAAGTGGCCAGTAAGAGGTGTTTCTAATAAAGTGGCCAGTTAGTGGAAGTGCAGGATAGGTGTTTCTAATAAAGTGGCCATTGAGATATGTTTCTCATAAAGTGGCCAGTGAGAGGTGTTTCTAATAAAGTGGCCAGTCAGAGGTGTTTCTGATGAAGTGGCCAGTGAGATGTGTTTCTGATAAAGTGGCCAGTTAGTAGAAGCGCAAGACAGGTGTTTTTTAATAAAGTGGCCAGTGAGAGGTGTTTCTAATAAAGTGGCTAGTCAGAGGTGTTTCTGATAAAGTGGCCAGTTAGTTGAAGTTTAAAGGTAGGTGTTTCTAATAAAGTGGCCAGTTAGTAGAAGTGCAAGGTAGGTGTAAAGTGACCAGTGAGAGGTGTTTCTAATAAAGTGGCCAGTTCGTGGAAGTCCAGGATAGGTGTTTCTAATAAAGTGGCCATTGAGATGTGTTTCTAATAAAGTGGCCAGTGAGATGTGTTTCTGATAAAGTGGCCAGTTAGTAGAAGCGCAAGACAGGTGTTTTTTAATAAAGTGGCCAGTGAGAGGTTTTTCTTATAAAGTGGCCAGTTAGTGGAAGTGCAGGGTAGGTGTTTCTAATAAAGTGGCCAGTGAATGGTGTTTCTAATAAAGTGGCCAGTGAGAGGTGTTTCTGATAAAGTGGCCAGTTAATGGACGTACAAATAGGTGTTTCTGAAATTTACTGAGAGCTCATGATTGCCGAGAGAAGCAGACAAAACTAGCACCCGGTCTGTTCCGTACTGGAACCACCAAAACCACCATAATGATCCGGATGATAATGGTATTTACTGGGACCTAATTTACAATCACACATTAAACTCCTACATTTTCTACGTCTATAGATTATGACACACAGACCGCTCAGATTGGATATCTGTCCTGATCTGACACAAATTATATTAGTGATCACATCCATTTCTGCCTGATACAACCGCACACACTGGAAACAACAGAGTGAGCACAGAGATTGGACTTGTGCTGTTAACACAGACTGCAGTACAGCCGCACAGGCGTACTTATAGCAGATCGTCCCTGTCCAATGAAAACCATGTGACGTTTACATTGCATTATATTTAAAACACACTCTGAGAGTCTTCTGCTTCCACTGACTTCATTTAATTAAAAGTAAAGAACGCTGTTGGCCTCTCCTGTAAAGTTGCCATCTTGGAGATACATGCATTTTTTGTTTTGGATAGCAACAATATATCGTCGTTGTCTTCATTTTCAATGTAAGTCAATAGAACCAGAATTTTTTGCAAGCTATTTTGAAGCATTTCTATTGGTCAATTCAATGTTCCCACAATGTAAACGGCAGGGCTGCATTTAATTGATGTTGAAAAATAGAAATTGACAGCAACGATATACATATGAACTGGGATGTAGAATTCTAATACTGTACTGATTCAAACTAAGACACATACTTATCATCTTATGTCTGATCTCATGATCAATTTCTTTTCCTCTCTCAGGTACAAAGTTGCCATAACGAAGCACAAAGACGAGGAGCCGACCAGCAGCAGCCTGTACGGCCAGAACTACATGTGGGAACCAGTGGTGGACTTTAGCAAGTACATTGAAGATAATGAGGTCATTGAGAACAAGGTGAGTACTCCAGAGTCATTTGTACATCAGAGACACAGTTACGCCTTTTAAGCTTGTTATTTCTATCTGCGGTGGATCAGACAGTGACCATACTGGACATTAAACAAGCTTGACCTGAAAAGCCGAGGGTTACAGGAGAAAAACAGTTCATTGTGATGTCATGAAGGCTGTTACTTTGCTTTAGATCTCGGTGCCCCTAGGGGGTTTCCAATACTATGCTAGCTTTGAGCTAACAGTGCATAGTGCACTCGAAAATGAATGGGACTCTATGGGGGGAACAGAGGGATGGAAAAAACAACAAACAGACGAGTGCAGGTCAAATCAACACTGCAGTCGTGGTCGGGGGTCTGCTCTGAGTCTGTATATGTGAAACAGTTTCTGTCGGTCGAGCAGAAGTTCAGAAGATTGGTGTGCACTTTTCCATCCTATTCATTCTCTATGAGGAAAAAATTCTGGAAAAAATCTGTTGTTTTCTGGAATTTTTCTGGAATTTCAGACCATAGAGAATGAACAGGAGTGACAAACACACACCAATCTACTGAACTTCTGCTCAACCAACAAACACCGGTTTACATACACTGACTCAGGGCGGACCCCCGACCTCGACTTCAGTGTTGGTTTGAGCCGCACCACCAAATTGCATGTACTCTCACGTCAACTCAAAGTGGAACCACAGTACTCCATGGAAACCTCCTAGGAATATGTTAGCATTCAGCTAGAATACCCTAGCAACGGCCTGGCAACACCCTAGCAAAAGCATAGCAACAACCTAGCAACCAGAAAATACAAAGTTGGCGGGAGATCGGGCTAAAACATGTGCTGCGACACTGAAACCATTAGATTCTATATATCATTCGGCTTTAAGATTCATTACTGCTGACCCCTACAGCACACATCACTGTTTATTATATGAAAAGGTCGGCTGGTCTTCTCTGGATGTGCGTCGAGAAACACACTGGTTTCTTTTTAATTTTATAGCACTTTCTGGCCGTATGCCATCGTATGTCACAACAATGCTCGCTCCAGTGATTGGATGACCCTTCAGGTTACTAGAGTTTTTACTGAACTGGGAAAATCTGCTTTTGGCTACATCACTGCAGGAAACACTAAAGAGTCATTTTAAACTCTTAATTTCTAACAACCTCCGCATGACCTGCCAGTGTTTTATTTAAATTTTAGTTTACATGATTTTGATACTCATGAGTTTTGTATTTTTCTATTTCACCATTCTTTTATTTACATTTTATTACTCTTTTATGATTATTATTATTATTATTATTATTATTATTATTATTATTATTATTATTATTACTTTTATTTTGTATTATTATTATTATTTCTTTTTCTCTTTTTTATTCTTATCTATTTTTATTGACTTATTTTTTTTTACTTTTGTCTTATTCTTGGTTTTAGTTTCTTATTCAGCTTTTATTTGTTTTTCTTTTATGATTTATCTTACTTAATTTTTTTCTCTGTTCTTATTGTTTCTTTTACATTTTAAGTACTCATAAAAATTCATTTTAATTTATTTTCAATCCTTTTTTGTTTAAAAATTGTAATGCTAGTCGGGTCTAAAGGTTGATTGATTAAAATTGCGGGGGTCTCCTGGCTAATGCAGGAAAGCTTGTGGGTTTAAATAAATCAGAACATGATAGATCAGGCAGCTGCTGCCCCTGTTTTCCATTTCTATCAACAGTTTGAAATCTATCCTGGTATTGGTAAAGAACCTTAAGATTATGTGGAGGTTCTTTAAACTAAGCTTATTAATCCTTATTAAATCGTTGTAAACCAAAAAGAAGAAAACCAAAGCCTGCTTTGCTACAAAGAACTCTTATTGGCTACAGCATTATTTAATTATTTTATTGAGCCTTTAATTCAACCAGGTAAGGACTAATTCTTACTTACAATGGCGGCCTGGCCATTAAGACTGAACTCAGATGATGTTGTCCAGCCGTAGTAACATCCGATGGTCGAATTCACTTGTTTTGATTCTCCGTCCTGTAGGACTTGGTGGCCTGGGTGACCGCAGGGTTCCTCCACATCCCACATGCAGAGGATATCCCCAACACGGTTACCGTGGGCAATGGAGGCGGGGTCCTCCTGAGACCACACAACTACTTTGATGAAGATCCGTCTATTCACTCGCCAGATGGTGTGTACTTCCTGCCCGGCTCGGAGCACGACTGTGAGTACAACAGGATGGCGTGTTTAGAGAAAGACCTGTGCAGTCCGGCACTGGAGCCCTACACCTACCATGGCTTTGAAGGAGTCATGAATTTCGAGGGGTAACTCCTGCTGTGAACTAGGTGACTTGGACGTTTCACAGCTCATCCGAAGAGCTTCATCAGTCAGTGTTCAGTTGTTTTCCACATTGACCCATTTTTTTCTCTATCACCCCAAAACCTGGTCAGCCAAGCTGCCTGAATGGTGGGGAGGGTAGTATGTAATACCGCTGTCTTCAATGGACCATGGACTTGTTGCTGCACCTGGAAGAGTCCTTGGCCAAGACTGCTGATGCTAAGTCAGCCTATATCTGATTCAACTGTGAGTTTGTGCATTTAGTTGTAGCTGTGGAGCAAGTAATGGAAGGTTACAGCATCAGGCAAGATAATCCCCCCCAAATAGGCATACCGGGTGGGCCAGACAGTCTCTGCTGTGGCACAAATGCATTCTATTTGTTGAAGCAGATAAAGAGATACCCCTCATACCCCAAATTACATAACATCACATTAGTGCCCCACCAATGGCTCTGTTATTATTTGTTAGCTTTGTTCTGGATTCAAAGTAAATAGTGGCCAATATTTTCTCAATTACAGCTACTTTTGAATTTGGCCAGCATTTGTTTAAAGATGCTAAGACTCTTCACGTTCAGGTCGGAGCCTCTACTGTACGGTCTGAGGTTCTCGTTGTCCAAAAAACTACTGATGAGAAATAGAAGAAGGAACTACTGGAGTTGATAAGGTGAGATACAATTCCTAAACCAATGAAGAAAAACAAGCAAAAGCCAAACTGGCCCTTTGTGGATCTTGTTGTTATAAGCTGTGGGTTTAATCTAGCTAGGTTAGTGTTGAATCTAGCTATCTTCACTTTAACTTCCAACCAGAACATGAAGATGTGGCTTCATAGCAAGAAACATCCTAAAAACCCACTTTGTTAAGGAGATCCACAAAGGCCCAGTTTAGCTTTTGCCAATGGGTGCTAACATTAGCTCGCTAACCATTGGCACCAAACTTTGTTTTTCTTCAACGTTCATTCGGATGTAACTCACTTTTCCTCTACTCATTGTGGAGCCGGAATAAACAAGGAATCGACTGTAAAAGGTTTTACAGGTTCTATCATGTTGGGGCCACCATTGGCTATTTACATTAGACAGCTGTTTTAATACTTCTAGCTGGTTAAAATCTTGTGCAGGTAAATAAATATCTGTGTCAGTGTTAGTAGTATCCCTGCAAACACAGTCATGTTGTGACAACGTTGTCACAATGTTGAAATGTAACTCCCCAAAAAGTTGTGACAACGTTATCTGACAATGTTGTGAGAATGTAGTGGCAACGTAGTCAGTGTATTGTTACAACCTCCTAGAATTCTTCATACATTCTATTATATCTGCATGGAACTCCATAGATTTTTGCCAAGTTGCCAGCAGGTAGGTATAATAACGTATAATAAACGTTCAGACAACGTAAAGAAAGCTAACAATACTGTGACAACATTGTGTGTTTGCTGGGATTTCAGCTAACACTTCAACTGCTAATGTAAAACTAGGGTTAAATGTGAAAGGAGCTTTTACTTCTTAATATTATCCACAAATATGGCTTTGAACAAAATTCTGCTTCTGAATGGCTAAGGCTGTTTTTAACTATGCTAATTAGTTCAGTATATGACTTTGTTAGTTACATTAGCAATGTAAATGCTTCTCTTACGTGTAGCTACATTAACAACATACACACTCCTCTGACTTGTAGCTACATTAGCAATGTACATGCTCCTTATACTTGTAGCTACATTAGCAATGTACATGTCCATTTGTTAGCTACATTAGCAACGTACACGCTCCTCATACTTGTAGCTACATTAGCAATGTACACGCTCCTCATACTTGTAGCTACATTAGCAATGTACACGCTCCTCATACTTGTAGCTACATTAGCAATGTACATGTCTACTTGTTAGCTATATTAGCAATGTACACGCTTCTCATATTTGTAGCTACAATAACAATGTACATGCCTACTTGTTAGTTACATTAGCAACGTACACGCTCCTCATACTTGTAGCTACATTAGCAATGTACATGCCTACTTGTTAGCTACATTAGCAATGTACATGCCTACTTGTTAGCTACATTAGCAACGTACACGCTCCTCATACTTGTAGCTACATTAGCAATGTACATGCCTACTTGTAGCTACATTAGCGACATACACACTCCTCATACTTGTAGCTACATTAGCAATGTACATGCCTACTTGTAGCTACATTAGCGACATACACACTCCTCATACTTGTTAGATACATTAGCAATGTACATGCCTACTTGTTAGCTACATTAGCAATGTATACGCTCCTTAAACTTGTAGCTACATTAGCAATGTACATGCCTACTTGTTAGCTACATTAGCAATGTACATGCCTACTTCTTAGCTACATTACCGATGTACACACTCCTCATACTTGTAGCTACATTAGCATCATACACGCTCCTCTTACTTGTTAGCTACGTTAAAGACGAACACACTTCTCTTATTTGTTAGCTACGTTAATGACGTACACACTCCTTGTCAGCTACGTTAGCCTCGTAGCTCCAGTCTAAAACTAAAGAAGCAAACTTCAGACACCCAACACGTCCTTGTTGACCATTTTGGGTTTCACTTTAAACCATGATTGTAGTTGCTTTGACTAAAACTACTAACTACTATATTATAAGTATTAGACAAACTTAGTGAGCCAGACTTCACATTAACCCCTTTTTAGACATTGTTACTTTTCCTAACCAAGATATTTAGTCTGATTGTTATTGAAATACTATGATTGTATATGTGGTCCATTTGAAAAATCTGTGTTTTTTTTTTAAACTGCATCGTTGTTGTGTGATAGCGATGTAAATATTAATTCAAATGTTCTTTATTTTTGCATTACTGTCAAATGCACTGCAAATAAAAACACGGACTCTGTATTAATTCTGTAAGTTTGCTTCTCTGTGTTCGACACCTCACGTAGGAATGTTTTGTGGAATGCTGTGTAAATGCTGAGAAAAGTCTCTTTAGTATTTTACTAGAACAGAACATTGATGAGTGTACTGGGTTACACTGCTGCCCTACATGCTGTCGTCTGGGGTTCGATTCCTCACCTGGGTAAGAATTTACCTATACACCACCAGTCAAACTGAATATATATGTTTATATTTATAAAGATATTTTCATTATTTTTACAACACTTATAAAACCCCCAGAACAGGATCTCAGCATGTACACTATCTTCTTCAGTCCCGTTAGAGAAGCAGCTCATGTGGCTCCTCATGAAGCTGCTGGTCAGAATGTTCAAAGTATGTAAACCTGCATCAGAGCAAATTAGCTCATTTCTAAAAGACCCTCTAAACATTCTTTAAACACAACCAGATGTTTAATTCTGCTCCAGCAATAATTCCATACCTCTAATTTTATACTTATTTTATATTCTTGACAGTTATTTACTAATATTATCTCTATTAATATAGTACAAATGAGAAAAAAACAAAGGATATAAACAAAGGAAACAAAGGATACCCAAACCTTTGACTGATATTGTAAATGCAGTAACATTACATGACTTATAGACAACTAGTCATCATATCTTCTGCTCCATGAAACACATGTTAATGTTCAGTATTAACAGATATGCTTCTTTAATATATTTACATTGTACTAAACTACATTCATGTTTAATGGGCGCATATGCGGCTGAAACAGGAAGCCTAGCGCATCCCAAATTTATCAACATTAACATTTTAATATAACATTATAGTCACTATGGCTTTTAGAAGAATGGGGTTTTTGGGGAGGTGGGCTAGTGCACTACAGACCCCTGTGGTGCGGCCTAAGCTTTTATCCTTAATGGCATTTTTCCTTACATTACTTTTACTTTTATACTTTAAGTACTTCTGAAAGCAGTACTTTTACACTTTTACTGGAGTAAAAAGCTTCAGTTGATACTTCAACTTCTGCAGAAATATTTTTAAACCCTAGTATCTATACTTCTACCTGAGTAATGAATGTGGATACTTTTGACACCTTTGGATTTGGAGATGGCATGAAATGAGATTTCTTCTGCATCACCTGCAATGCTGTGTTACCTGCAATGCTACAAACAAGGAAAATCTTCAATCCAGAGTGTTGGGATTCAGGAAGAGTAGCACAGATTCATTCTTATGCCAGAGTATTTAAATCCATATGGAACAGAACCATTTGTGATTGTTTGGAAGGTGAGATGATGCACCTCCATCTCTCCAGCATCCACATTTGAAATCCACGTTACCAGCACGGCTATGTAGCTACTGCTGAATACGTCTTTAGCACAGAAACCTTTGAAGAACTGTATTCTATAAGTGTGTAGAAGAACACTTGTTGGTGCTATATAGAGCCATATACAACACATTTCTCCATTAATCACCATGCTTTCTTATCCCTTTTTTAAATAGCTTTTTAGAAGGTTCTTCAAGTGTTCCTATATAGAACCATGAATACTTAAAGAAGAAGCATTTGCATGATAAAATAATTCCTTGCATAGTGAAATGGTTCTTCAGGTCGTCCGATCTATATGGTTCTATATGGACAACATCAAGCTTAATAATAATAATAATAATAATAATAATAATAATAATACAGAACCCTTTTGGCCCTATTTAGAACAGCATTCAGTATAGAACCACATACAACACCATCAGTCTGAAGAAACATTTGACTACCGTGTAAGCATGCAAATGGTGTTTTGGGTGTTCATGGTTCTATATAGAACTATAGTCTTTACTGAAGAACCTTTGGAGAACCATCTTTTGAAATGTGTAAGATACTTGATTGCACTGATTTATTTTGATGTGTTTTGTCAATTATAGTAATAGCAGATCCATAAAAAGTAACACCGACCAATCAGAGACCAGCGTGCTCATTCATATGTATGAGAGGAACTCAACAACTGTGACAAGTGAAGGATATTGCCAGTGGTGGACCAGTTTCACTTTAGTTTACCGTCAGAGGGACATCAGCTTAGGAGTGATTGTCAAGAAAACCCTGACACTCAGTTCACAAACTAGCCTGGAGGCTTTTCTCTGATGTTCACCTCATGAATACATGAACAGCTTTGGTTCCACATTTGAATTTGAAGACAAAAAATAAAATAAAATGTGGCTTATAATCTTTCACAAACTGTTAATATTAGCCATAACATTAAATCTCCATGTATCTACACTCACTGTCCACTGTATCAGCTCCACTGACCATATAGGACCACTTACAGACTGTAGTTCATCTGATTCTCTGTATACTTTATTACTCTGTTCTTTAATGATCAGGACCCCCACAGGACCACCACAGAGCAGCTACTATTAGGAAAGTGGATCGGTTTCAGCTCTGCAGTGACCCTGATGTGGTGGTGGTGTGTTAGTGTGTGTTGTGCTGGTGTAAGTGGATCAGACACAGCAGTGCTGCTGCTGCTGGAGTGTTTAAACACCTCAGTGTCACTACTGGACTGAGAATCGTCCACCAACCAAAACTATCCAGACAGCAGTGTCCTGTGGGCGGCGTCCTGTGTCCACTGATGAAGGACTAGAGAACACAAACTGTGCAGCAGCAGATGAGCTACTGTCTCTGACTTTACATCTACAAGGTGGACCAGCAGCACTGCTGTGTCTGATCTACTCACATCAGCACGTCAGTGTCACTGCAGTGCTGAGAATGACCCACCACACAAATAGTAGCTGCTCTGTGGTGGTCCTGTGGGGGTCCTGATCATTAAAGAACAGAGTAATAAAGTATACAGAGAATCAGATGAACTACAGTCTGTAAGTGGAGCTCCTGTATGGTCAGTGGAGCTGATACAGTGGACAGTGAGTGTAGATAGAAGGAGGTGGTTTTAATGTTATAGATGCCCAACAGTTCCACATACAGGTGTGACACTCAGTCAGGCGTCCACATACTTTCGGCCACATAGCGTATGCATTTTGGGAGTAGAAAGTGCAGCATCATTGTGGCTTAGCACAACTCTGGAGTTCATTGACAGCCGATCTTGCATCTTCTCACACCAGTCGGTGCTGGTTTGTGTGAGACGACTGTAAACAGGCGGGCCAGATGTTGGGGAGGATTGATGGTTGTTTTTCTCGGTGGAGTCTATAAGTGAAGTCCAGAATACGTACATGAAAAGACGGATGCATATTTGCGCACACACATTCGCTGGAAGCGCTGTTTAAACTGGCTGTCGTCCATATCTGCACCGCAGGGCCCGCTCAAGTGTGAGCTGCAGTACATTCACAGCATTCACGGCCTTCAGCGCACGGAGGTTTTTATGGAGGACCCAACGGAAGGGTCATTCGAGCTGGGAGTGTTGAAACTACACAGAACATTTCTAAGAGTAACGACGCCACATGAATCACGGCAGGAGTAAAACACTTTACAAGCACTTTGTAAGATAAACGCCACTTCGGCAGTACGGCTCCATTGGCCCAAATGTCACATAACCATGCACTGCGCACCAGACAGGTACATAGATCTAACTATCCCTCACAAAAAACAAGTATACTTAAAGTTTATTTTATTAAGTAAACGTAAATAAAGGTAAAGTATAGTTCTCAAGTATAGTTTATGTAATTAGTATACTAATATCCCTGTACTAGTAGTACACTTGTATATGTACTATTGTAATTTCCACACAGACACTGGGAGACCATACAAACTCTACACAGACACTAGATGACCATACAAACTCTACACAGACACTAGAAGACCATACAAACTCTACACAGACACTGGGAGACCATACAATCTCCACACAGAAACTGGGAGACCATACTAACTCCACACAAACAGTGGGAGACCGTATAATCTCCACACAGACACTGGGAGACCATACAAATTCTACACAGACACTGGGAGACCATACAAATTCTACACAGACACTGCGAGACCATATAATCTCCACACAGACACTGGGAGACCATACAGACTCCAGACAGACACTGGGAGATCATACAGACTCCACACAGACACTGGGAGACCATACAATCTCCACACAGACACTGGGAGACCATACAATCTCCACACAGACACTGGGAGACCATTCAAACTCCACACAGACACTGGGAGACCATTCACACTCCACATAGTCAATGGGAGACCATACACACTCCACACAGACACTGAGAGACCGTACAACCTCCACACAGACACTGGGAGACCATACAGACTCCAGACAGACACTGGGAGACCATACAGACTCTAGACAGACACTGGGAGATCATACAATCTCAACACAGACACTGGAAGACCATACAGACTCCACACAGACACTGGGAGACCATACAAACTCCACACAGACACTGGGAGACCATACACACTCCACACAGAAACTGGGAAACCATACAAACTCCACACAGACACTGAGAGACCATACATTCTCCACACAGAAACTGGGAGACCATACACACTTCAAACAGACACTGGGAGACCATACAAACTCCACACAGACACTGGGAGACCGTACAACATCCACACAGACACTGGGAGACCATACAAACTCCACACAGACACTGGGAGACCGTACAACCTCCACACAGACACTGGGAGACCATACACACTCCACACAGACACTGAGAGACCATACAAATTCTACACAGACACTGGGAGACCATATAATCTCCACACAGACACTGGGAGACCATACAAATTCTACACAGACGCTGAGAGACCATACAAACTCCACAAGAAAGCCCAGCAGCGTCTCTACTTCCTCCGGAAGCTGAGAAAGGCCCGTCTCCCTCCACCCATCCTCACCCTCTTCTATAGGGGAACCATAGAGAGCATCCTAAGCAGCTGCATCACTGCCTGGTTTGGGACCTGCACAGCCTCTGACCGCAAGTCCCTCCAACGCATTGTGAGGACAGCTGAGAGGATCATCGGAGTCTCTCTCCCCTCCGTCTTGGACATTTACACCACCCGCTGCATCCGCAAAGCAACCAGCATTGTGGATGACCCCACCCACCCTTCACACAGACTGTTCTCCCTCCTGCCATCAGGAAGAAGGTACCGCAGCGTCCGGTCCAACACGACCAGACTCTGCAACAGCTTCTTCCCCCAAGACTTCAGACTTCTCAACACAACTCAACGTCTGAACTGATATCTTCTGGTACATGTACACTCTCTCTCTCTCTCTCTCTCTCTCTCTCTCTCCAACCATTTACCCCAGAAAAAAGGGAAGCATTTTTGCACAAAGCATTGCACTGATAACTTTACTACCTCACTGGACTCTATTTATTACACATTGCACAATTTGCACACTACCAGCAATTATTTATTATTCTCTGTCTGTACTGTGTTGTGTTGTGTTGTCTGTACTGTGTTGTGTTGTCTGTACTGTGTTGTGTTGTCTGTACTGTGTTGTGTTGTCTGTACTGTGTTGTGTTGTCTGTCTGCACTTGTTTGTTTGTGTTGCACTTGTGTCTTGTATGCACTGTCTATGTTGCACCATGGTCCTGGAGGAACGTTGTTTCGTTTCACTGTGTACTCTGTATGTAGTTGAAATGACAATAAAACCCACTTGACTTGACTTGACTTGACACAGACACTGGGAGACCATACAAATTCTACACAGACACTGGCAGACCATACAAATTCTACACAGACACTGGGAGATCATACACACTCCACACAGACACTGGGAGACCATATAATCTCCACACAGACACTGGGAGACCATACATTCTCCACACAGACACTGGGAGACCATACATTCTTCACACAGACACTGGGAGACCATACATTCTCCACACAGACACTGGGAGACCATACAATCTCCACACAGACACTAGCAGACCATACAAATTCTACACAGACACTGGGAGATCATACAACCTCCACCCAGACACTGGGAGACCATACAAATTCTACACAGACACTGGGAGATCATACAACCTCCACCCAGACACTGGCAGACCATACACACTCCACAGAGACACTGGGAGATCATACAACCTCCACCCAGACACTGAGAGATCATACACACTCCACACAGACACTGGGAGACCATATAATCTCCACACAGACACTGGGAGACCATACACACTCCACACAGACACTGGGAGACTATACACACTCCACACAGACACTGGGAGACCATACAAACTCCACACAGACACTGGGAGACCATACACACTCCACACAGACACTGGGAGACCATACAAACTCCACACAGACACTGGGAGACCATACACACTCCACACAGACACTGGGAGACCATACATTCTCCACACAGACACTGGGAGACCATACACACTCCACACAGACACTGGGAGACTATACATTCTCCACACAGACACTGGGAGACCATACACACTCCACACAGACACTGGGAGACCATACAAACTCCACACAGACACTGGGAGACTGTATAATCTCCACACAGTTGGTCAGGAAGTTAAGCATCTTGTTTTGGGAATTTTCCGTTCCACCTTAAACTGTGCTGCAGCTACATTCTGGCATCTGTAGGAGCTGCGGCATTTAAGGTGGACATTAGATTAAGAGTCTGGCGAATAGGAACATGGACCATGTTTGAAGATATACCTATAATTGCTGAAGCAGTCTGTGTGCAGATGGGTTTAGAGATATTATGAGAGATCTTTGAATATAAAGGCCTTTTTTTGGCCCCTCAACAGGAACTGTGGCCCCTGGTATGGCCCCGTTTAAACGTCCTGGAGTCGCCGCTGCTCCTGGACGCTGATGAAGGAGAATAATGTGGAAAACGTTGCCTTGCCTGTCACCCTGCTCCTCCACAGCACCTGCGGAGCGTCACTCCAACGAGAAAATTCTCTCCATGATCCGGAGCGCTGAGCGCGTCCAGCACGCTGACGGCTGTATTTAGAGCGAGCGCTGGGTGAAGGACTATGTATGGTGGAGTGTCCTTCTGTGTTTGTAACTGTCCTGGAGGGGTTTTAAAGTGGCCTGTCAGAGTGATAAAGAAGGAGAGAGTGAAAGAGAGCAGACAGAGAGCAGACAGAGGGAGAGAGAGAGAGAGAGAGAGAGAGAGAGAGAGAGAGAGAGAGAGAGAGAGAGAGAGAGAGAGAGAGAGAAAGACAAACAGAGAGAGAGAGAGACAGACAGACAGACAGACAGAAAGAAAAAGAGACAGAGAGTCAGAAAGAGAGACAGACAGACAGGGAGAGACAGACAGACAGAAATAGAAACAGACAGAGAGAGAGAGAAAGACAGACAGAGAGAAAGACATAGACAGACAGAGAGAGAGACAGAGAGAGACAGAGACAGAAACAGAGACAGACAGAGAGAGACAGAGACAGAAACAGAGAGACAGGCAAAGAGACAGACAGACAGAGAGAGAAAGACAGACAGAGAGAGACACAGAGAGAGAGACAGACAGAGAGAGAGAAAAAGACAGACAGAGAGAGACAGAGAGGGGCAGAGGCAGAGAGAGAGACAGAGAGAGGCAGAGGCAGAGAGAGAGACAGAAAGAGAGTGAGAGAGACAGAGAAAGAGAGACAAACAGAAAGAGAGACAGACAGACAGACAGACAGAGAGACAGAGACAGAGAGACAGAAAGAGAGACAGACAGACAGACAGACAGAAACAGAGAGAGACAGAGAGACAGAAAGAGAGACAGAGAGAGACAGACAGACAGAAAGAGAGAGAGACAGAGAGAGACAGAGAGAGAAAGAGAGACAGACAGAGAAAGAGAGACAGGCAGAGAGAGAGACAGAGAGAGAGAGAGAGAGACAGAGAGAGGCAGAGAGAGAGAAAGAGAGACAGGCAGACAGAGAGAAAGACAAACAGAAAGAGAGACAGAGAGAGACAGAAAGAGTGAGACAGAGAGAGAGAGACAGACACTCACAGATACCGGACAAAAACATACTGTAAAAACAGTCACAGAGTGAAGCGTGTAGTTACGTAGTTCTCCTGATTACACAGTGCTATAGCCGGGGGTCCGGGCCCACTCTCCCTGCTTTCAGTCAGAGTAGCATCAGAGTGATTTTGAAGCTGTTATTTTGATATTTTAGTGTCAAATAGTTACATAACGTTCCTCTAACGTTGTATTGAGTCCTTTAGGCAGAGCCTGCTCTCCTCCTATCTACTCACACTGATTCTCTCAGGACTCCAGTAACCCCCAAACCACTTCAGATGCTTACCAGACTGTGGATCCAGAAGGGCTGAGGAAGCGCATTAGCGGGTGTGCCTCTCTCTCAGAAGCAGATTTCCAAGAACCTCCTATAGTAGTTGGCCTCCGGGCCCCGCTCTGAAACCCCAGGGGCCGTAGCGGTTACATACACTGTTTCCTTCAACATTCCCACTATTGACTGAGCGGCAGGGTAAACAAAGTGAACAGGGAGGGAAGCTTCCTCCTCCTGAATTAACCCCACGGTGTTGAGCACCACGGCGTCTTTGATCCCACCACACAAAACCAAACTGTGAACATGATCTGGGGGGCCATAGAGAGGGGCATCCAGGAATACAAGGCAACAAGGCAATTTAGTTTTATTAGCACCATGTTTCAAACACAGAGCAGATCAGACACAGCAGTGCTGTTTTTGGACACTGTGTCCACTCACTGTCCACTCTTCTGTTTCTCTGTGTACTCTGTTAATCTTCTTTAATTGTCAGGACCCGCAAAGGGCCACGCTGATGTGGTGGTGGTGGCTCTATTAGACACTCCTACTACTTGCTGGTTCACCTTGTAGATGTAAAGTCAGAGACAGTAGCTCATCTGCTGCTGCACAGTTTGTGTTCTCTAGTCCTTCATCAGTGGACACAGGACGCCGCCCACAGGACACTGCTGTCTGAATAGTTTTGGTTGGTGGACGATTCTCAGTCCAGCAGTGACACTGAGGTGTTTAAACACTCCAGCAGCAGCAGCACTACTGTGTCTGATCCACTCACACCAGTGCGGTCAGGGCAGCGGTCTTTACCCTCTAATGTTGGACTGATTCCACTCTACAGCGACTCACTACCACCTGTTCAGATACTAAGTGGTATGACACGAAAGGACAAGTCGTGATAAAGAGTACATATACATTCTCAATATAAATATACATTCACATTTACACTAGGGGGCAGTGAGCACACTTGTCCAGACTGGTGGGCAGCCCTATTCACAGTGCCCAGGTAGCAGTTGGGGTTTAGGTGTCTCGCTCAAGGGCACTTCAGTCGTGTTGTCTTGGTCCAGGGGATCAAACCAGCAACCTTCTGGTCACATGGCTGGTTCCCTAACCTTCAGTGCACGACAGCCCCCCCAATCATATCTTGTTTATTTGTGTTATATGTGTGGGCCCCAGTTGGGTTATAACTTTGGGTTCCAGTTGGGTTATAACTTTGGGCTCCAGTTGGGTTATAACTTTGGGCCCCAGTTGGGTTATAACTTTGAGCCCCAGTTGGGTTATAACTTTGGGCTCCAGTTGGGTTATAACTTTGGGCCCCAGTTGGGTTATAACTTTGGGCTACAGTTGGGTTATAACTTTGGGCCCCAGTTGGGTTATAACTTTGGGCTCCAGTTGGGTTATAACTTTGGGCCCCAGTTGGGTTATAACTTAGGGCCCCAGTTGGGTCATAACTTTGGGCTCCAGTTGGGTTATAACTTTGGGTTCCAGTTGGGTTATAACTTTGGGCTCCAGTTGGGTTATAACTTTGGGCCCCAGTTGGGTTATAACTTTGGGTTCCAGTTGGGTTATAACTTTGGGCTCCAGTTGGGTTATAACTTTGGGTTCCAGTTGGGTTATAACTTTGGGCTCCAGTTGGGTTATAACTTTGGGTTCCAGTTGGGTTATAACTTTGGGCTCCAGTTGGGTTATAACTTTGGGTTCCAGTTGGGTATACTTTGCTCCAGTTGGGTTATAACTTTGGGCTCCAGTTAGTGATAACTATTGGGCCCCAGTTGTGTTATAACTTTGGGCCCCAGTTGGTTATAACTTTGGGTTCCAGTTGGGTTATAACTTTGGGCTCCAGTTGGGTTATAACTTTGGGTTCCAGTTTGGGTTATAACTTTGGGCTCCAGTTGGGTTATAACTTTGGGTTCCAGTTGGGTTACTATCTTGGGCCCCAGTTGGGGTGTATAACTTTGTGGGGTTCCAGTTGGGTTATAACTTTGGGCTCCAGTTGGGTTATAACTTTGGGTTCCAGTTGGGTTATAACTTTGGGTTCCAGTTGGGTTATAACTTTGGGCAGTTTGTGGTTCCCATTTGGGTTACAGTTGTGGACCTCAATTTGGCTACCACTAGGGGCCCAGCTGGTTTATATTTATGGGACCCAATTAGGCTACAGTTGTGGACCCCAGTTGGGTTACCATTGTGGGCACCATTTGGGTCACGGTTGTGGGTCTCAATTAGGCTACGTTTTGTGGACCCAGCAGAGTTACAGGTATTTCTGTATTGACTCTGCAGTCAGTGGATGATTGTTCACATGGGCCCCACTTGCAGCCCAGATTGGGCCCATTAGTGGCCCATATAGGCAAAAACACACACTGGGCCCATATGGAACCAATGGACAAATCTTTGTGGGACCCAACTGGATTGCATAAAAGGGACCCAATTGGCAGCCCATCTTTAACCTATGTGGGGCCCGCATGGACCCAGCAATGCGATCCAGGGCTCGTTGGAAAGGGCACATCAGACAGACCAATCAAAACCATGAACTAGCCACGCACTCAGGAGGTTCTCCATTGCTTGTTAGCTACATTAGCTCTGTAGCTTCAGGGCTGAGAATAAACTTCAACATGTCCTGACTGAACCAATATATTTGGAGTAAGAGGGGATTCAGTTGAGGTGGGGGGGGGGGGGGGGGGGGTTTATCACAGAAAGATCACTTTAACCATCACTCAGCTTCTGATTAACTCCTGCTGCCTGTACGGCCCACATACTCAGCCGTCCTCTGCGAGAGGATGAGAATAGTATGGGGTCTGTAGGATCTGGTGGCCCTGTTTTGCATTAGCAGCTGGTAAAGGGAGACGGGAGTAGATCTGAACGCGAGCAGAGAGCGTGAGAGTGAGCGTTCCCATGCTGCACAAGAAGCTTCCTGTGTTTCTTCCTGGTTTCCAGCACCAATTTATTTTTAATGGGTCATGAGAACATGACTTCACAGCCACAGAGAGAGAGCCTGCGCCATGTTCATCAGCTGTAAGATCCACTGATACAGAACGCAAGCACAATAAACATCTAGTGCATTCATGCTAAACCCCATGAACCACTACCCCACATAGTACCTACTATCAAGGGCGTAGGAGTTTGATATGAATCAAAGCCCACCCTATTCCCTAAAATATTACCTATAAGCTGATTCCACTGTAGGTAAGGTAGTAAATAACTGTATGTAGTGATGTAGAACAACATTTGAGGAATTACAGTAAATTACAAATAAATAAAAAAATATAACATTATCTGTACGTCTGTTTATAATTAGATCAATCCAATTAAAGATCACTTTACAAACTAAACTAAACTAGATACTCCACATTACATGCTACTGCTGTCAGAAAACATTTAAATTACACACGCAATGTCTGTCGCATATAACCAAAACAATTATTATTTTATTGGTGGTATGATGCTGAAATGAAATGACAAAACTATGTATATTAAGGTTTCCTGACTAGACTAGACTAACATTAATGTTAGACAGTAAGGCTGTGTCCCAAACAGCACCCTCTGAAACATTACATACTGCACTACTGACAGCACTTCTAACTATATATTAATTAATTTATTTTATTTATTATATTTAATTTTTTTATGTATTTAGTGTAGTAGTAGTCTGCATCAGGACCGATTGTAGGCTTAAAGGTTTAGCTGAGCACCCAAATAAGAACAGCTCATAATAAAAACTACATTTTAAAGTCATTTAGGACCTGAAATCAATCTGAAATCAGTGTTGGGAAAACACCAGCAAATCTTAAAAAAAACTCACAAAGCTTAGTTTACAAATGTATTAAGACATTTTATTAAAAGTAAAATATAATAAAGGATATATATGTTTTTTTTTTTAATTTAAGAAAAAAAAATTGATTTATATCAATTTAACACATTTTTCTCATTGAATATTCAGCTTCTGTGGGCTAAAGGGTGACCAGATGAGAGTGAGAGAAATTCAGGATATGAGACTTGGGTGAGTGTGTCATGACAGAATAATTAGAATAATTTAGATCAGACACACCAATTCTAATAATCAGTTACCAATATTATTACCATTATTAACAGATTCTGAGCATATGATCATTAATTAGCTAATACACATACAGACAGCACTACTCTAGCACCTTGGCTTTAATAACACACAGACTAACCAACAGCACAGCAGCTACAGCTTCTCTCAGTCTTAATAAACAGTAAACAGACCACCTGCAGCTCCACTAGCCTGCTATATTAATATAAACCCTCAGAGAGTCACTCCTAGCCAACAATAACAGAATAAAGAGTGATCAGAAATATGGAGTGCTGATAGTGACTGTAATGTGTTGGTTCTGAGTGATAAAGTACAGAAATACTACTTTACAAAACTTACTAGAGACACAACACCAGTCAGATACCAGTCTTTTCGTTGTTAAAATAATTGGTTTAACCATATACTCTCTATGGTTTTAACTAGAGATGGAAAGATCGATCGGCCATGTATCGGTATCGGCCGATTTTTAATCAAAATATGTGATCGGCGATCGGCTGATCTCGAGAGCCGATCGATGCTGTTAAACAAATGAGCCTAATTTCTGTATTTCCAGCTAGCGTTTCATCCAGGAAGAGGAGAACCCCCTCCAGCCAGCTCCCTGCAATTCCTATCTGAACCACTAGTTGGAAATACACACCCTTTCGTTTTCCACAGACTGACTAAAGCAGCGGCCTCACGAGAACAGTTAAAGCGTTCACCGCATAGGCAGAAAAAAAACATCGTCCGTCTGTCAGTTTGTTACCGTATGTGACTCAGACTCATCCAGGTCAGTTTATAACATCTGTACAATTAGTAACATCAGCGTCTCTCACGAAGAAACCAGGACAAAGACATTTAACATACTAATCTGATACACACTTCAGAGACACCACACAGCTGAACACAGTGAGTATCAGTAAACAGCAGAGCTACACACACAGCTAACACAAACTAATAACCCAGAACACCTACAGACCAGATCTGACCGGTACAAACAGAACAGCAGCAGAAACAGCCAGAGAGCTAAAGAACCACAGCCAGAGTGATTGAGTTTATAGTTCTAGATAAGCAGCTCTTCTCGGCTGTAGAAGACGTTCATTCTGCTGCTTAATGTTCCACCTGGATTCACGCTCTGCTGTTCCTAGTAGAGATACTTTTCAGATGTGGATCTTCTGGAGCTTATCAAGAGGTTTACTCCCACATAGACCAACTTCTAATTTAGACCAACTTCTAATTTAGACCAACTTCTAATTTAGACCAACTTCTAATTTAGTTAAAAATATTATACTGTTTCATATGAGCTCATTAAAAATGATAATAAACCAGTTTAGACCATGTTTTATGACGTGCTTGTGCTAATAATATGTAGCCCTGCCGTGTCTAACAGCCCCGCCCTCTATCGGTAACGGCCGATTGCGCTGAAAGGTGATCAGCGATCGGAATCGGCCTCAAAAACACTGATCGGTCCATCTCTAGTTTTAACATTTCTAGCTTTTCAGAGACAAATTAATATTAAAAGAAAAAAAACGTTTTTTTTTTTCCTATAATCTTTAGGGGTGCTGGGACTCAATTTAAATCTAAACTAGGGCTAGCTACACCCCTGGGCTGCAGTTTGGGGCGTGGCTAGATGTAACTTTACGTTTCAGAGTGCTTCTGACTAAAGTTAACATAAACGTTAGCTAACCCAAACCCTCCTTGTCTGACAAGAGCTCGGCTCAGTGAAGCTGCTGACTGCGGGATATTTCTGAACAGGCATCTCAACACAAGCCTTAACACAGTGAAAGACCACCAAACAACCAGAGTCAGTTCCTAACAACAAACACAGCGCGTGAATTGTGACGGCTCCCAAAATGTGCTTTTAAAATAAAGTGTTTTTAAACAGTTTCTGCTTTTTCTGTGTTTAATTTTTGGGTGGGACAAATCTACCTGTTTCTGATATTGGGTGGGACATGCCCCCCCACCCCCCATCCCCCCGGTTCCTACACCAATGCCTACTATTAATCATTCAGTATCTACTATGAATTATTCAGCCACTGCTATCAGTGTTTCAGTATCTGATATTAATTATTCAGCAACCATTATGAATGATTCAGTATCCACTATAAATTATTTAGTGTCTGCTATAAATGATTCTGTGTTGATTATGAATTATTCAGCATATACTATAAATAGTTTAGTATCTACTATGAATTGTTCAATAACCACTATGTATTCTTTAGTATCTGGTATGAATGATTCAATATCTACAATTAATTATTTAGAACCCATTATAAGTGGTTCAATATTCAAAACGAATAATTCAGTGTCTGTTATTAATAATTCAGTAACCACTATGAATTCTTTAGTTAGTTGTGTGTTACAGTGATTACTTGTGTGATTAACTGTGTTTGTGGGCGGAGCCTGGAATAGACTGGATGTCTAATGACTCAGAATGGGTGATGTTCAGTTCCTCTCGCGTGCTGTAGCCGTGGACGATCAGGCCCGTGCTTTGTCTTTAGGGGTACAGGCTGTTCCTGGCTGTATGCAGGGCTCAGCCGTGTTGCCCTGGAGAAGGCCAGCGTGGTGGGCACGAAGCTCTGATGCTGTTTTCAGTCCCATCTGTGTTTTTCCAAACAGCCCAGGCAGACGGCCTGCATCCCGCCGAGTGCAGATGGAGCGCATGGACAGAGCCTGCTGATGAGCTAATGAGCGCAGCTTATGGGAAAGAGTCACGTGACTGCCCCAAACCGAGGCTTCCGCGTCAAGTCCCGAGTAAACACGGCAGCGTAAGCGTGCAGGTGCTGCACGTCGCCACTGTGTACCGTCCACTCTGAGGGGTTGAGCTATCTGGGCTGAATAAACTCGAGGGGGGTCTGTGGCAGTTGTGGGTTGGTGTCCTACATTTGCCACGTTAGGCTAATAAAAATATTGTACTTAATATACAATAGAGGCAGTCAATCAGCACTGGAGTCAGTGTAGTTAACACATCATGGATGCTTATACCCCACCAGTCACTGTCCAAATGTCCAAATCATCACCAATTTGCATCACAGATTAGCGGTATTAACATCAGAGGTCTGATAATCGAGGCAAACCAGGGTTGGTTTCTAACGAGTGGAGAAAAATGTATCTCCAAATTAGTAACTTTACTCTCAATGTAAGTCTGTATGTATGGAGGTTTTATTAAGAATGATTTTGGAGCATTTCTATTGGTCCATTCATCATGAAACTTTCACAGGATATAAAGAGCAGCTGTCGGGTCTGGTCAGGCAATCAGAAACGTTTTCATTATAGAACCATAAATGACCACATGCTGTGTAGAGTCTTTCATAAAGCGGTCATGGCCTGAAGGTTGCCAGTTTAATCCCTGGGACCAGCACGACATGCCTGAAGTGCCCTTGAGCAAGGCACCTAACCCCTAACTGCTCCCTGGGCACTGTGGATAGGGCTGCCTACCGCTCTGGGCATGTGTGCTCACTGCCCCCTAGTGTGTATGTTTACTAGATGTGAGTATATGTGGGTGTTTCCTTGCGGTCATATTTTTTAGGGCAGTTGTGGCCTGAAGGTTAGGGATCCGGTCTTGTAACCAGAAGGTCGCCAGTTTGATCCCTGGGACCAGCAGGACACGACTGAAGTGCCCTTGAGCAAGGCACCAAACCCCAACTGCTTCCCGGGCACCATGGATAGGGCTGCCCATCGCTCTGGGCACGTGTGCTATTGTGTATGTTCACTAGTGTGTGTATGTTTGGATGGGTTAAATGTGGAGGTCAAATTCTGCTGTGTGCAAAACAGATGTGGCTAATTCTATAAAAAATAATAATAATAATTCAATAGCATGCCGGACTTCTGTCTCTTTAGAGATGCTTTTACAGTGGACACAGCAACCAGCCAAAAACCAGTGTTAGTTCTTGATTTCTTCCTCAAAGCAGTTGAGTCAGTGTTGCTGCAGTAAAATCTCAGCTTTCCAATCAGAGTGGAGAGGGTTCAGGTATTAATATTCAGGTCTCCCAGGCCCAAACATGTTCTCGTAACAAGGAAATAAAACCAATCCAACGCCAATTTTTCATTACAAGATGATATCCGGCCCAGTGAGACCAAGCTCAGCTTGATAACCTCCAGTACTAAAACTAAAGACTCACACTCTAAACATATGACATCTCTTCCAATCCAATTCCAGAAACAATTCAGGTGGCGCTCACAGCAGGGGGCACTGTTGTACTCGTCAATCCGATGTCTTCATTTTATTACGAGATCCTGTCTGGCCCTATGAGACAATTCTAACCACTATACCACCGCGCTAACCACTACACCACTATACTAACCACTACACCACCATACTAACCACTACACCACCATACTAACCACTACACCACTGTCCTAACCACTACACCAACATACTGACCACTACACCACCATACTAACCACTACACCACTATACTAACCACTACACCACCATACTAACCACTACACCACCGTACTAACCACTACACCACCACACCACCGTACTGACCACTACACCACCGTACTAACCACTACACCACCGTACTAACCACTACACCACCGTACTAACCACTACACCACTATACTAACCACTACACCACCATACTAACCACTACACCACCATACTAACCACTACACCACCGTACTAACCACTACACCATCGTACTAACCACTACACCACTGTGCTAACCACTACACCACCATACTAACCACTACACCACCATACTAACCACTACACCACCGTACTAACCACTACACCACCACGCTAACCACTACACCACCGTACAGACCACTACACTACCGTACTAAACACTACACCACCGTACTAACCACTACACCACCGTACTAACCACTACACCATCGTACTAACCACTACACCACCATACTAGCCACTACACCACCATACTAACCACTACACCACCCCACTAACCACTACACCACCGTACTAACCACTACACCACTATACTAACCACTACACCACCATACTAACCACTACACCACCATACTAACCTCTACACCACCGTACTAACCACTACACCACCGTACTAACCACTACACCACTATACTAACCACTTACAAGCCACCATACTAACCACTACACCACCATACTAACCACTACACCACCGTACTAACCACTACACCACTATACTAACCACTACACCACCGTACAGACCACTACACCACCATACTAACCACTACACCACCGAACAGACCACTACACCACCTTACTGACCACTACACCACCATACTAACCACTACACCACCATACTAACCACTACACCACCATACTAACTACTACACCACCGTATTAACCACTACACCATCGTACTAACCACTACACCACCATACTAACCACTACACCACTATACCAACCACTACACCACCGTACTAACCACTACACCACCGTACTAACCACTACACCACCATACTAACCACTACACCACCATACTAACCGCTACACCACCATACTAACCACTACACCACCGTAGCTAACCACTACACCACCGTACTAACCACTACTACCACCGTACTAACCACTACACCACCATACTAACCACTACACCACCGTACTAAACCACTACACCACCATACTAACCACTACACAACCATACTAGCCACTACACCACCATGACTAACCACTACAACCACCCTACTAACCACTACACCACCGTACTAACCACTACACCACTATACTAACCACTACACCACCATACTAACCACTACACCACCATACTAACCTCTACACCACCGTACTAACCACTACACCACCCTACTAACCACTACACCACCGTACTAACCACTACACCACTATACTAACCACTACACCACCATACTAACCACTACATCACCATACTGACCACTACACCACCATACTGACCACTACACCACCGTACTAACCACTACACCACTGTACTAACCACTACACCACCCTACTAACCACTACACCACCGTACTAACCACTACACCACTATACTAACCACTACACCACCATACTAACCACTACATCACCATACTGACCACTACACCACCATACTGACCACTACACCACCGTACTAACCACTACACCACTGTACTAACCACTACACCACCATACTAACCACTACATCACCATACTGACCACTACACCACCATACTAACCACTACACCACCGTACTAACCACTACACCACTGTACTAACCACTACACCACCGTACTAACCACTACACCACTGTGCTGCCTACATGTTCCAGATTCTAGAAGATTTCATTGGACTCTTAATGAAAGTTAGTAGCAGGTTTCCAGCAAAGGTGTCAAAAGTATTCACATATAGTATAGATACTAGGGTTTACAAATACTTCTGTAGAAGTTGAAGTATCTACTCAAGCTTTTTATTCCAGTAAAATTATAAAAGTATTTCTTTCAAATGCAAAAAGGAAAAAATGCAATTAAGGATAAAAGCCACACTAGCCCACCTCCTCAAAAACCCCATTCTTCTAAAAGCCATAATGACTATAATGTTATATTAAAATGTTAAAGTTGATAAATTTGGGATGCGCTAGGCTTCCTGTTTCAGCCGCATATACGCCCATTGAACATGAATGTAGTTTAGTGCAATGTAAATATATTAAAGAAGCATATCTGTTACTACTGAACATTAACATGTGTTTCATGGAGCAGAAGATATGATGCCTAGTTGTCTATAAATATTGTAATGGAGCAAAAAGTCAAACTTCAAAGACATGTTATCAATAATCTTTACTGGAATGTAAATGTACATGAATGAAAACAAGCTGAAATGAAATAGGAATAACGAAACTATGTTTAAAATGTAAGGGGTGGAAGTAAAAAGTCATCTGAAAAATAATTAAAATAAAAAAATTTAAAAATAATTACTTTACTTATTGGCTTGAATAACCTCCAGAGTTAAAACTAAAGCATCAACTTTCAGACACCACTGCCATCTTGGCCAAACGACTACGTTCAGAGTGACGCAGAAAACCTGGTAACCGTAACTTACTGTAAACTCTCTGTGTTGATAAATGGTTGAAAAGAGCAAAGCTGGCAACCCACATCACTGATATCACCTCTTACAACAAGTAGGTGTGCTGATGGAGAACGAGGGCTAATATTAGACTTCAGCTCCGACCCCTCCACAAATATACGTGACTCTGAAATCCCACCCCCGTCTACTTAATGACCCCCCCGTAATGTGTTTTCCCCTGTTTTCTCCACTCAGCCCGAAGCTCAGGTGGTGCCTAGTGACCAGGCAGCAGGTCAGGCAAATAAAAGGAGCTGAAAGCTGGAGGTTTGTGAGCCACCACCGCTGACCCCAGCACAGCCAGAGGCTCCCAATTAAATGCGGACGTGGTTCATCTTACCAGGCCGGACCTCTTCCACGCTCGCGTGTCTTAAGGCTTGAAGCGGTGATGGAAGTTCTCCATGGTTACGGGGTCAGCACCACTCAGTACCTGCAGCTGCACTACGGCCACGTGCAGGGCTGGTTTGCTTTCGCGTCAGCGGCGGCCGACCTGCGTACCACGTTCCTCGTGTTCTTCCCCATCTGCTTCCACCTGCGCACTGCGGTGGGGGTGAAGCTGCTGTGGGTGGCTGTGGTGGGAGACTGGATCAACCTGGTACTCAAATGGTGAGTGATGAGCTCTTTCAGCTGTAATTCAGAACGATTTTGTTAAGTTAAACTTGAGTTAAAGACAAGGTCAATGTTTAGAGTTTAGAATCAACACAGTACTGACGAAGATCTGAGTGCTTAATTCACTCACATCCTCAGAAGATACAGCCTTCACCTGGTTTTGACTGAGTTCTCTTTGAATACTTTTTCAATCAGCATATTCATCCACACAGGGAAGGGGGTCCAAAACACAAAGTGCATTGCAGAATGTTCTTAAACAGATTGCCTGCAACTCCCTATTTCCACAAGAGGGGTCTCCAAATCCCCAAAACTTACATAGTGCTCAACACACTGTTACTAAGATACTGTTACTACTGTGTTACTACAAGTAAACTGTAACACTACCTTCACCTACCTGTGTACAGATAAACTGTAACACTACCTTCACCTACCTGTGTACAGATAAACTGTAACACTACCTTCACCTACCTGTGTACAGATAAACTGTAACACTACCTTCACCTACCTGTGTACAGATAAACTGCAACACTACCTTCACCTACCTGTGTACAGGTAAACTGTAACACTACCTTTACCTATCTGTGTACAGGTAACCTGTAACACTACCTTCACCTACCTGTGTACAGATAAACTGTAACACTACCTTCACCTACCTGTGTACAGGTAAACTGTAACACTACCTTCACCTACCTGTGTACAGGTAAATTGTAACACTACCTTCAACTACCTGTGTACAGGTAAACTGTAACACTGCCTTCACCTACCTGT
The DNA here is from genome assembly GCA_021613375.1 of Megaleporinus macrocephalus. Taxonomy (NCBI): domain Eukaryota; kingdom Metazoa; phylum Chordata; class Actinopteri; order Characiformes; family Anostomidae; genus Megaleporinus; species Megaleporinus macrocephalus. Next base: position 5,676,232 of record CM038719.1, read on the forward strand.
GTACAGGTAAACTGTAACACTGCCTTCACCTACCTGTGTACAGGTAAACTGTAACACTGCCTTCACCTACCTGTGTACAGGTAAACTGTAACACTACCTTCACCTACCTGTGTACAGGTAAACTGTAACACTACCTTCACCTACCTGTGTACAGGTAAACTGTAACACTACCTTCACCTACCTGTGTACAGATAAACTGTAACACTACCTTCACCTACCTGTGTACAGATAAACTGTAACACTACCTTCACCTACCTGTGTACAGGTAAACTGTAACACTACCTTCACCTACCTGTGTACAGGTAAACTGTAACACTACCTTCACCTACCTGTGTACAGGTAAACTGTAACACTACCTTCACCTACCTGTGTACAGATAAACTGTAACACTACCTTCACCTACCTGTGTACAGATAAACTGTAACACTACCTTCACCTACCTGTGTACAGGTAAACTGTAACACTACTCTCACCTACCTGTGTACAGATAAACTATAACACTACCTTCACCTACCTGTGTACAGGTAAACTGTAACACTACTCTCACCTACCTGTGTACAGATAAACTGTAACACTACCTTCACCTACCTGTGTACAGGTAAATTGTAACACTACCTTCAACTACCTGTGTACAGGTAAACTGTAACACTACCTTCACCTACCTGTGTACAGGTAAACTGTAACACTGCCTTCACCTACCTGTGTACAGGTAAACTGTAACACTGCCTTCACCTACCTGTGTACAGGTAAACTGTAACACTACCTTCACCTACCTGTGTACAGGTAAACTGTAACACTGCCTTCACCTACCTGTGTACAGGTAAACTGTAACACTACCTTCACCTACCTGTGTACAGGTAAACTGTAACACTACCTTCTCCTACCTGTGTACAGGTAAACTGTAACACTACCTTCACCTACCTGTGTACAGGTAAACTGTAACACTACCTTCACCTACCTGTGTACAGGTAAACTGTAACGGTCTGTGTTTTTCTCTGGTCAGGGTTTTGTTTGGAGAGCGTCCGTACTGGTGGATTCAGGAGACTCTGTACTACGGGAACTCCACTGTGCCCAAAATCCAACAGTTCCCCTCCACCTGCGAGACAGGCCCCGGTACGTTTACTCAATAACATCAAATATAATACCCACAACATTCAGATACATCACTCAATCTGATTGGTCTATCAACAAAAACTAAAACTAATCCAGCTCCAGTAGAGCTTTAGACTCACACAGTGAGTCACATTATTATGACCACCAGCTAATATCCAGAGTAACCACTGTGTGCAGCACAGACATCAGCTAGACAGACTGGGAGACTCAATAAGGTCCTGGTTGGTGGTCACAGGTATCTGGGGTCATGCTGACTGCAGTGCATCCCACAGCTGCTGGAGGGAGCGTGGAGGAGGATCCATAGAGCCAACACCACCATCCAGGTGGTCCCACAGATGCTCAGCTGGGTTCCAGTTTGGGGAATTAGGGGTCCAGGGTAATACTTGTTAGTCTTAGTCAGCTCTTCCAACCAATGTGCAATGTTCAACATCAGTACCTGACCTCACCAATACTCAATCAAATCCTCACAGCAGTGTTCAACATCAGTACCTGACCTCACCAATACTCAATCAAATCCTCACAGCAGTGTTCAACATCAGTACCTGACCTCACTAATACTCAATCAAATCCTCACAGCAGTGTTCAACATCAGTACCTGACCTCACCAATACTCAATCAAATCCTCACAGCAATGTTCCAACATCAGTACCTGACCTCACTAATACTCAATCAAATCCTCACAGCAGTGTTCAACATTAGTACCTGACCTCACTAATACTCAATCAAATCCTCACAGCAGTGTTCAACATTAGTAACTGACCTCACTAATACTCAATCAAGTCCTCACAGCAATGTTTCAACATCTGTACCTGACCTCACTAACACTCAATCAAATCCTCACAGCAATGTTCAACATTAGTACCTGACCTCACTAATACTCAATCAAATCTTCATAGCAGTGTTCACCATCAGTAACTGACCTCTCTAATACTCAATCAAATCCACAGCAATGTTCAACATCTAGTGTTCCCGGAAGAGCAGAGGCTGCTACTGGTACTGAGAGGCACTAAAAAGCTTTTTGTTTTTGCTTCCCTGAGGGGATGCGGTGGGGGGTGAGGGGTCAGTGGAGGGGGGTTAAAGTCTTAATTCGGGGGTCAGACCACTTATACCCACTTGTAATTTGCACCAGGCCTTCATTCTCCTTGTCACAGTCTCAGCATTGTACTCAGACCTGCTACAGGTCAAGTGATAGGAGCATAACTAAAAGCTCTTTGTTATTGCAGGAAGCCCCTCGGGTCACGCTATGGGTGCTGCGGGGGTCTACTACGCCATGGTTACATCTCTGCTGCCTCTTTTACTGAAGGAAGATGGAGACCCTGTTAAAAAGTGGTAAGGAGGGAATTCTCTGTTCATCTCCACTGCATGTTAGATATGATTTAAGGACGTTAGAGTCCAGCAGATCTCTCTGTTGCTATGTGGTTGCTATGGCATCCAAACTGCTTGCTATGTGATTGCTATGTGGTTGCTCTGGACACCTAAATTGTTGCAATGTGGTTGCAATGCCATATTCTAAATGGTTGCTAGGTGGTTGCTATGTGTTCATACTGCTTGCTGAGGTGTTGCTAGATGGTTCATGTGGAACCCTTATTTTTGCAAGGTCGTTGTTGTGATATTTTAAATGGTTGCCAGGTGGTTGCTGTGGTGTTCTAATTGGTTGCTAGGTGGTACCTTTGTGTCTATACTGTTTGCTGAGTTGTGAAATCTGTAAAAATCCCAATGGTTGCTAGTTGGTGGCTAGGTGTCCCAAGTGATTGCTAGGTTGTGTTTGATGGTTTCTATGTATCAGTAGCGGTTGTTATGGTGTTGTCATGAACTTGCTGGGTGCAACGATTAGATGGCTGCTATGGTGGTTCAGGTGTTTACCATGGTGTTGCCATAAGGTTGCTATGGTATGTGTATATGGTTCTGTGAATGGTGGAACGGTTCTGATGGAGAATGTGCTGTAAAAAGGTCCAGCTGTTCACTTTCTAGGGCTCCATAGAACCAGTGGTTCCCCACAGAACCAGTTACTGAAACATTTTGTACAGGAGCTTTTATAGAACCGTTTACTGGAACATTTCTATAGAACCATTCATTGAAACGTTCTTTATAGAATCATATACTCAAATAATCTTTATACTGAAATGTTTTCTGTAGAACTATATACTGGAACAGCCTATAGATCCTTATACTGAAGCAGTCTCTATAGAAACATATACTGAAATGTTGTCTATAGAACTATTCACTAAACAATTATCTATAGAAACATATACTGAAATGGTCTCTATAGAATTATTCACTAAACCATTCTCTATAGAAACACATAATGAAATGTTCTCCATATAACTATTCTCAAAACCATTCTCTATAGAAACATATACTGAAATGTTCTCTATAGAACTATTCACTAAACCATTCTCTATAGAAACACATACTGAAATGTTCTCTATAGAACTATTCACTAAACCATTCTTTATAGAAACATATACTGAAATGTTCTCTATAGAACTATTCACTAAACCATTCTCTATAGAAACATATACTGAAATGTTCTCTATAGAACTATTCACTAAACCATTCTCTATAGAAACATATACTGAAATGTTCTCTATAGAACTATTCACTAAACCATTCTCTATAGAAACACATACTGAAATGTTCTCTATAGAACTATTCACTAAACCATTCTTTATAGAAACATATACTGAAATGTTCTCTATAGAACTATTCACTAAACCATTCTCTATAGAAACATATACTGAAATGTTCTCTATAGAACTATTCACTAAACCATTCTCTATAGAAACATATACTGAAATGTTCTCTATAGAACTATTCACTAAACCATTCTCTATAGAAACATATACTGAAATGTTCTCTATAGAACTATTCACTAAACCATTCTCTATAGAAACATATACTGAAATGTTCTCTATAGAACTATTCACTAAACCATTCTCCATAGAAACATATACTGAAATGTTCTCTATAGAACTATTCACTAAACCATTCTCTATAGAAACATATACTGAAATGTTCTCTATAGAACTGTATACTGGAACAGCCTATAGAACCATATACTGAAGCGGTCTCTATACAACTGTTTACTGAAAAGGTTTTTTTTATAGAACCATATACAGCTGAAGAACCGCTGAGGTTCTTGTTTAAGGTGCACATTTAGATGTTCTAGAAGTTTAAACAGGAGAGAAGACTAAACTCTAAGCTAAAGGACAAAAAGGAAGAAGTGAACGTGTAAAGAGAGAAAGGAAATATCCCATCAGCGGTCAGTTATAAACACGTCTGAGCGGGAGATGTTTACATGCTAGAGTGTTTATGTTCTGAATGATTATCTGAAGTGAGCAGAAGTGTTATAGATGGTAGCCTGAGCGCTGCTGACTCTGTGAACTGTGTCTTGTGCCAGTATTAAATAGTTTTTAAAGATTATAATGTGTGGTAACTCTTGTTTGCTGCTAGGTGTGTACACGGCTGTATCTGGACACTGTTCTGGACTGTCCAGGTTTCGGTTTGCCTCTCCAGGATCTTCATCGCTGCTCATTTCCCTCACCAGGTCATTGCTGGTGTAGTTACAGGTAATCACAGTTCATACACAGAGTGGCCACTTTATCAGAAACCCAGTGGTGTTGTGATTAGAAACTTACCAGTGATGCTGATAAACTGCGGTGTCAGCTAAATGGAGCTCAGGAAGTTGATTGTGAGTAGAAGCACAAGGTAGGTGTTTCTAATAAAGTGGCGAGTAAGCAGAAACACAAGGTAGGTGTTTCTAATAAAGTGGCCACTTAGTGGAAATACAAAGTAGATGTTTCTAATAAAGTGGACAGTTAGTGGAAGCACAAAGTAGGTGTTTCTAATAATGTGGCCAGTTAGTGGAAGTACAAGGTAGGTGTTTCTAATAAAGTGGCCAGTTAGTGTAAGTACAAGGTGGGTGTTTCTAATAAAGTGGCCAGTTAGTGAAAGTATAAGGTAGTTGTTACTAATAAAGTGGCCAGTTAGTGTAAGTACAAGATAGGTATTTCTAATAAAGTGGCCACTTAGTGGAAATACAAAGTAGGTGTTTCTAATAAAGTGGACAGTTAGTGGAAGCACAAAGTAGGTGTTTCTAATAAAGTGGTCAGTTAGTGTAAGTACAAGGTATGTGTTTCTAATAAAGTGGCCAGTTAGTGTAAGTACAAGGTAGGTATTTCTAATAAAGTGGCCAGTTAGTGGACGTATAAGGAAGGTGTTTCTAATAATGTGGCCAGTTACTCTAAGTACATGGTAGGTGTTTCTAATAAAGTGACCAGTTAGTGAAAGTATAAGGTAGTTGTCTCTAATAAAGTGGCCAGTTAGTGTAAGTACAAGGTAGGTATTTCTAATAAAGTGGCCACTTAGTGGAAATACAAAGTAGGTGTTTCTAATAAAGTGGACAGTTAGTGGAAGCACAAAGTAGGTGTTTCTAATAAAGTGGACAGTTAGTGGAAGCACAACGTAGGTGTTTCTAATAATGTGGCCGGTTAGTGGAAGTACAAGGTAGGTGTTTCTAATAAAGTGGCCAGTTAGTAGAGGTGCAAGGTAGGTGTTTCTAATAAAGTGGCCAGTTAGTGTAACTATAGGGTGGGTGTTATTTATAAAGTGGGCAGTAATAATGTGGCCAATTAGTAGAAGAATGATGTCAGTGTTTCTACTAAAGTGGCCAGTTATTGTGCAGCTTTTTACAATGCTCTTCTTCCAAACATATTATTCGAAGTCTCTGTGTCTCCGCAGGCATTGCAGTGGCTAAAGTCTTCAACAGAGCCTCCTGGATCTACAGTGCCACCCTGAGAGGATACGTCCACGCCACTTTCTTTCTGCTCTCGTTTGCTCTGGGCTTGTACACGTTACTGGACGCCGCCTCAGTTGACCCTCACTGGAGTCTGGTGAAGGCCCAGAAGTGGTGTGTACGTCCTGACTGGGTGCATTTGGACACAACCCCCTTCGCTGGCCTGCTACGCAACACAGGGACTTTGTTCGGCCTGGGCTTGAGCCTCCATCTGCCCATGCTGATTGCAACCGAGACAGGCAGTTACAAAGACAGCGCCACCTACAGACTGTTCTGCGCATTAGCCACTCTGCTACTCCTAAGCCTCCTGGACTCCTTCAGGCCTCCTGTTCACACACAGACTCTCTTCTACATCCTGTCTTTCTGTAAAAGTGCTACAGTGCCGCTCACCACTGTGGGCTTTGTGCCGTACTGTGCCACGGTGGCACTAAATGTATATCAGAGAAGGACCTGCATTCAGGAAAAGACACTGTGCCCAGCCGGTTAACCTATCACAGTCAACATGTCCCTCTTGGCCCCACATGAGTTAAAGATTGGCTGCCAACTGGGTCCCCTTTTAGGCAACCCAGTTGGGGCACACAAAGATTTGTCCATTTGCTCAACATAGGCCCTGTGTGTGTGTTTTTGCCCATGTGGACCCCTAATGGTGCCAATCTGGGCTGCAGGCAGGGCCCATGTAAACAATCATCCACTGGCCCCAAAGTCAAAACAGAAATAACTGTAACCCTCTGGGGACCACAAAGTTAGCCTAACTGAGCCCCACAACAGTGACCAAACTGTAGCTTAACTGGAACCTACTTTGGCAGCCTAACTGGGTCCCACAATGATAACTCAACTGGCGCCTAAACCTGTAGTCTAACTGTGTAATCCAACTGGGGCCTAAAGTTATAACCTAACTGGAGCCCAATGTTATAACCCAACTGAGGCTCAAATTTATAACCCAACTGGGGCCCAAATTTATAACCCAACTGGGCCTAAAGTTATAACTCAGCTGAGGCCCAAATTTGTAACCCAACTGGGGCCTAAAGTTATAACCTAACTGGAGCCCAATGTTATAACCCAACTGAGGCCCAAATTTATAACCCAACTGGGGCCCAAATTTATAACCCAACTGGGCCCAAAATTCTAACTTAACTGAGGCCCAAATTATAATCCAACTGGGGCCTAAAGTTATAACCTAACTGGGCCTAAAGTTATAACCCAACTGAGGCCCAATGTTATAACCCAACTGGGGCCAAAATTTATAACCCAACTGGGCCGAAAGTTCTAACTCAGCTGAGGCCCAAATTTATAACCCAACTGGGCCTAAAGTTATAATTCAACTAAGGCCCAAATTTATAATCCAACTGGGGCCTAAAGTTATAACCTAACTGGGGCCTAAAGTTATAACCCAACTAAGGCCCAAAGTTATAACCCAACTGGGCCTAAAGTTATAGCCCAACTGGTGCCCAAAATTATAATCCAACCAGGGCCTAAAGTTATAACCCAAGTGAGGCCCAAAGTTATAACCCAATTGGGACCCAAAGTTATAACCTATTTGGGGCCTAAAGTTATAACCCAACCAGGGCCAAAAGTTATAACTCAACTAAGGCCCAAATTTATAACCCAAATGGACCCAAAGTTATAACCCAACTGGGGCCCATGTATCACGATTCACCACTACAACCTATGTAAAACTACCTATGTAAAACCCCTACCACCCAAACATACATGGAACCCACATGGACATGTTAACTGGGATTCTAACTTAGTTCTAGCCACTCATTCACTTCATGAGGTCAGCCTGCTTCATATGTTCACTGTATAGATGCACTATATCAGACTGTAGCCCATCTGTTGCTACACAGTTTGACTGCCACAAAGTGAACTAGGTGTAGTTTGGGTTGAACATGCTTAGAACCCAGGGTGCACATGTTTATTTATTAAAGAATTAATTTAATTTTTTCACATGGGTTTGCACTTATTTTCTTCCCACTTGTTGCTGGTTGGTGATGTCAATATCCATGTCAAACTCAAGTTCACAAAGCTGCCTCTGATTTTCTGTAGGTTCTCGAGTGCTTCCACTTTACATAACATGTACATTCTCCCACCCATGACAAAAGTCACACCCTTAATCTGTACTTCCTCGTTGCCTGTTCTTAACCTTCACTCTCTATTGTTTCCACTTTCTGACCCTGAACTTATCTTGTTTACTGCCCCGCTCGTCTTCCTCCTGACCGTTCCACCAAAGAATCTATCTCTTTCCATGAGACTCAGTTTATTGAACCTTCTTCTCTTAATCAATCTACTTCTTTCATGTTTCCTGTTGCCTCTTATCTCCTGAGGGATATGCGCTAACGCTGAACTCTCTCTCTGAATCCTTGAATACATTAGCCTCCCTGAAAACAAAACCTTATCCACTTCCTCTCCCTGGTGTACTGCTGATCTGCGTACCTTGAAGTGGGTTGGCTGTTAGCTAGAACGTCTATATAGAAAGACAAAACCTATAATCAACATCTATCTACATGCAGAGATGCTAAGGCAACCTACTCCTCTGATCTCACTAATAGTCAGCATAGTACAAACCCTCTGCCCCAACCAATTCTCAACACTTACTCTTTAAATGCCCCGACAACACCCTTGTCCCAAGGACATAGAGTTGCTCTATGAATATACTCCATCACCCCCCACCCGGCATGTTCTTTTTTAGGTGTCTTATCATTGCTCCACGATAAAACGGTAAAGGACTGACATACTACATAAGCTATTCTCTGTGCTTTTCACCTCCTCACAATAACAAGTTAGAATTTAATTCATGAAGTATATAATGTTACATCATACATCATACATCCACAAAACCAACAAACCAACAATCACATAAAAAATCTCTCCCAATGCGTCAATAAAAGCCCAGTTAAAAAAAACAGGTCCCCAGGACCAAAGGTGTCAAAAGTATTCACATTCATTCCTCAGGTAGAAGTAGAGATACTAGGGTTTAAAAATACTTCTGTAGAAGTTGAAGTATCAACTGAAGCTTTTTACTCCAGTATAAGTGTAAAAGTACTGCTTTCAGAACTATTTAAAGTATAAAAGTAAAAGTAATGTCAGGACAAAATACCATTAAGGACAAAAGCTTAGGCCGCACCACAGGGTTCTATAGTGCACTAGCCCACCTCCCCAAAAACCCCATTCTTCTAAAAGCCATAATGACTATAATGTTATATTAAAATGTTAAAGTTGATAAATTTGGGATGCGCTAGGCTTCCTGTTTCAGCCGCATATACGCCCATTGAACATGAATGTAGTTTAGTACAATGTAAATATATTAAAGAAGCATATCTGTTACTACTGAACATTAACATGTGTTTCATGGAGCGAAAGATATGATGACTAGTTGTCTATGAGTATTGTAATGAAGTCAAACTTCAAAGACATGTTATCAATAATCTTTACTGGAATGTAAATGTACATGAATGAAAACAAGCTGAAATGAAATAGGAGTAACGAGACTATGTTTAAAATGTAAGGAGTAGAAAGTACTGATAATGGAGTGTAAATGTAAGGAGTAGAAAGTACTGATAATGGAGTCTAAATGTAAGAAGTAGAAAGTACTGATAATGGAGTGTAAATGTAAGGAGTAGAAAGTACTGATAACGGAGTGTAAATGTAAGGAGTAGGAAGTACTGATAACGGAGTATAAATGTAAGGAGTAGAAAGTACTGATAATGGAGTGTAAATGTAAGGAGTAGAAAGTACTGATAATGGAGTGTAAATGTAAGGAGTAGAAAGTACTGATAATAGAGTCTAAATGTAAGGAGTAGAAAGTACTGATAACGGAGTGTAAATGTAAGGAGTAGGAAGTACTGATAACGGAGTATAAATGTAAGGAGTAGAAAGTACTGATAATGGAGTGTAAATGTAAGGAGTAGAAAGTACTGATAATGGAGTGTAAATGTAAGGAGTAGAAAGTACTGATAATGGAGTCTAAATGTAAGGAGTAGAAAGTACTGATAACGGAGTGTAAATGTAAGGAGTAGAAAGTACTGATAATGGAGTGTAAATGTAAGGAGTAGAAAGTACTGATAATGGAGTCTAAATGTAAGGAGTAGAAAGTACTGATAACGGAGTGTAAATGTAAGGAGTAGGAAGTACTGATAACGGAGTATAAATGTAAGGAGTAGAAAGTACTGATAATGGAGTGTAAATGTAAGGAGTAGAAAGTACTGATAATGGAGTGTAAATGTAAGGAGTAGAAAGTACAGATAATGCAGTGTAAATGTAAGGAGTAGAAAGTACAGATAATGGAGTATAAATGTAAGGAGTAGAAAGTACTGATAATGCAGTGTAAATGTAAGGAGTAGAAAGTACTGATAATGGAGTGTAAATGTAAGGAGTAGAAAGTACTGATAATGGCGTGTAAATGTAAGGAGTAGAAAGTACTGATAATGAAGTGTAAATATAAGGAGTAGAAGTAAAAAGTCAGCTGAAAAATAATTAAAGTATAAATATCTCTACTGAAATAAGGTAATGAGGTATTTGTACTTCTTTGTACCTCTGCCCAGGACGTCCGTGAAACAGGTCTCATACATAAGGGGTTAATACATGGAGCACTGTATAACCTGGTGCTGTCGTCCACAAAACCAAAGTAACAATCCCAGAAAACAATTCAATCTTTCTTAACGTCTCAATTAAACTACAAGACATATTAGACTCGTTTACCAGTTTCAAACCAGTAAACAGTGAGTTTACATCTAAACACTGATCAACATTACTTCAGCCATAGTGCAACTCACATCTCTAACACGTTAGAGATGAGCACAGTGAGTCTCACATATGCTAACAACCAAACATAGCTACAGAGTCTCACGAGACAGCAGGGAAAGGCTCAGCCAACCACACTGGCCATATGACTTGAGTAGAGAACTTAATTTAACCTTTTCTGCACCTCTAGGTTAATCAGACGTTGACCAATTGGGTTTTTTTTGGAGGGGATCAAATTACTGGCGGGGAGAATCCAATAATCACTGGACATTGGTGGGAACACGTCACTTCAGTCCATGCTAATTCTACGCCCTTGTCTTGTCCCCTCTCCAGCATTCCAAATTAGCTTCCTCTGGACCCTGCTTCCTCTGGACCCCTCCTCCCACTCCTCTGATACTGCCCACCCCTTTCATTTGAATGTATCTTCTCCCTTCTTTGTTGCCTTTAACAGTGTTGACTCTTTTTTCATCACTAACATTATCATGTCCTCCAAAACCACAACCAGTACGAGCTCTTAATCCACTCCCTACAAACTTAACTAAAGCCTGTCTACCTGCTCTGATCCCTCACCTCACAGCTCTTACAATCAATCACTCCTTCTTGGGCAGGCCCCGTCTGGTTACAAAATCGCTGCTGTTAGTCCTATACTCAAGAAACCTAGTCTTGATCCTTCAGATCTCAACAACTATCGCCCTATTTCCAACGATCTCTCCTTCCTATCTAAGGCTCTTGAGAGAACTGTGGCCAGCCAACTACAACAATATCTTGAATCAATTAAACAAGGAGTCCCACAAGGATCAGTCCTTGGACCTATACTCTTCATTATGTATATTTTTAATGTTTAATGTTGACTTTCACTGTTATGTGGACGACACCCAGCTCTACCTTAGTACCAGTTCTATCAATGATCCACCCATTACACATTTGGAAAGCTGTCTACCTGAGAGCCAAAACTGCATCAAGGAAAATGTCGGCCCAACCTTTACAGCTATAACAGCTTCAACTCTTCTGGGAAGGCTCTCCACACGGTTTAGGAGAGTGTTTATGGGAATGTTGGACCGTTCTTCCAGAAGAACATTAGTGAGGTCAGACACTGATGAGGGACGAGAAGGTCTGGCTCGCAGTCTCCGCTCTAATTCATCCCAAAGGTGTTCTATCAGGTTGAGGTCAGGACTCTGTGCAGGCCAGTCAAGTTCTTCTACACCAAACTCGCTCCTCCATGTCTTTATGGAGCTGCTTTGTGCACAGGTGGGCAGTCATGTTGGAACAGGAAGGGGCCGTCCCCAAACTGTCCCCACAAAGTTGGGAGCATGAAATTGTCCAGAATCTCTTGGTCTGCTGAAGCATGAAGAGTTCCTTTCACTGGTACTAGGGGTCTGAGCCCACCTCCTAAAAAACAACCCCACACCATAATCCCCCCTCCAACAAACTTTACTCGGCACAATGCAGTCAGACAAGTACCGTTCTCCTGGCAACCGCCAAACATAGACTCGTCCATCAGATTGTCAGACAGAGAAGTGTGATTGGTCACTCCAGAGAACACGTCTCCACTGCTCCAGAGTTCACTGTACTGCATCTAACGCTTTGCATTGCACTTGGTGATGTAAGCCTTGGATCCAACTGCTCCTGACTGGACTTGTTGCACAGGTGGCGTCCTATCACAGTACCACGCTGGAGTTCACTGAGCTCCTGAGCGCGACCCATTCTTTCACTAATGTGTGTAGAAGCAGTCTGCATGACTAGGTACTTGGTTTTATAAACCTGTGGCCATGGAAGGGATTGGAACACCTGAATTCAATGATTTGGATGGGTGAGAGAACACGTTTGGCAACGTAATGTAGCAAAACATCCCAGATAGCAAGTCTATATTGGTCCACTGGCTTAATAAGGTCAGCACTCTGTGAACTATAACTGGTCCATCCAGTCATGTACAGGTCTGACTAGATTTCAATTTCCTTTTAAAATAATTTAAAAAAAACTACTTTTACAAAGAAAATGATTAGCACCAATACAAAAAAGGTGTATGTGTATATTGACCACCAGGGGGCCATAAGAGAGGTGTTGAGCGAATAGCCAGTGGGCCACTAGAGCTGCTATAATTTAGCCAACAGCGGGCTGCTATCCTCTTGCTAGGGGACTGGTGCAACCACCGAACAACAACCGAGCAACCAAATATGATACCATAACAGCACCCTTGCAGCCACCTGGAGCCAGCTAGCATCTGCCCACCCTGCCAAGTTCACAGCAATGACTTAAAAACCAAAGAAACCAACTAACAACATCCTCGCAACCACCTGGAATACCATAACCATCTAGCAAGCTAGCACTATGGGAAGACTGATTAAGCTGCACAGTCACTCTACATTTTCAGGGCATAGCTTATTATTACTATTATTATTTTTATTATTAACAGTAGTAAAAAATCTCCATGTATCTCCATTTTTGTATGTTTTCATTAATGCATGTCATGTTCCACCGACATTAAAAGAAAAGAATGTTTTTGTCCTCTCCCTTAGAGTTGTAATTTTGGAGATATTCATTTTTCTTTGGACAGAGATGGTAAACCTGGTATTTTCTTATTTTATTTGATTTATTATGTATTTCTGGCATGTATATAGGCAATTTAGTGTTATATTATTGTACTGTGTTGATCTTACTGTTCACTGAGCTTGATAATACATGAAGTGTTTGTTATTTTTAATTGCTGAAGACAAAATCATTGCCATGTAGGCTATTAAATTTCAGAAAAGTTCAGAGTCAAAGAAGTCTGTCTGGTGAGAGTACCTGATATTTGTGTAATACAACAACACTGATATGACTTATACTGCAAAGGCTTATAATTACTTGCTGTATTAATAATATGTGATGTTTTATGTACCATTATAACTTATACAAGGTGGGCTGAACTATCACAGTCTTAAAACTAGACGTGTTATTTAAAATGCAATTAATGGATAAATAATATAACATTATATATATATATATATTTTTCTGACACTGCAGAAATAGTACAGTATGTTTTAGAGTTGTATGCACAATCATACTCAATGTGTGTGTGTGTATATATATATATATATATATATATATATATATATATATATATATATATATATATATATATATATATATATATATATATATATACCACCAAAGGGACCACCAAAGGGACCACCACAGAGCAGGTAGGGTCATTCTCAGCACTGCAGTGACACTGACATGGTGTTGGTGTGTTAGTGTGTGCTGTGCTGGTGTGAGTGGATCAAACACATCAGTGCTGCTGGAGTGTTTAAACACTGTGTCCACTCACTGTCCACTCTATTAGACACTCCTACTACTTGCTGGTCCACCTTGTAGATGTAAAGTTAGAGACAGTACCTCATCTGCTGCTGCACAGTTTGTGTTCTCATCAGTGGACACACAATTTATTAATAGATAATATAACATTATTATTTGTATTTTTTATTTAAATATCATAATTTTACGTATGCTGTCAGCCAACTTTGCTTATTAATTAATTATGAATTGTTTATTTATCATAACCTCTATTTAATGAGGTACTACTTGTTATCTGAAAGCTGTGAAGTTGATTATAATTATTTGATATTTATCTTTAATATTACTGAATATTACTAAAGCTCGGAGCCTCAGTGTAGCTGCTGAAATGCTGAACATTTGCGCCACCTGCTGTTTCAGAGGAGAATTGCACGTCTATGTCGAATGACGTATTCGCATGTTTATGTATAATTTATTTAAAAACGCTAAACCACTGCGCTCGTGAATATGTATATTTTTTGCGCTGCTAAATAAAATGTGCTGCTATTTAATATACAATAAATAATTTGCAGCGATTCTAAACAGTGAGGTGTGTTTACGTTGTTCGCGGTGAGACTTTTATTTTGAAATGTGAGACCGGACGCGGAGTTCACTCCGAGCGGCGCAGGACGGAGTGACTCGCTCTCAGTGTGTCTGAGTGAAATATTAATATTATTTATTAATTAGTAATAAAGGTGATATCTGGCGGCTGAGTAGTGATTAATACTGAGGATAAAGGCGATGCCACGGCGGAAGGTGAGGGTCTATGTTCGAGGCCGTGCGGACTGTGTGTGTTTGTGTGTGTGTGTGTGTTTGTGTGTGTGTGTGTGTGTGTGTGTGTGTGTGTGTGTGTTTGTGTGTTTGTTGGTGATAGTTGTGATTATTCTGCATCACTTACTGACTGCATGTAATGGGGGGCTCTGCTCGGGGGTCTAATGTGAATCGATGCATTAGTGTGTTGTTTATTGTTGATTCTGGTTCTGTTGGTGTTTGTGTTGATGTTGTTGATGTTGGTGTTGATATAGATGGTGTTGTTGGTTTTGGTGTTGATATAGTCGTTGTTGGTGTTGATATAGATGGTGGTGTTGGTTTTGGTGTTGATATAGATAGTGGTTTTGGTGTTGATATAGTCGTTGTTGTTGTTGGTTTTGGTGTTGATATAGTCGTTGTTGATGTTGGTTTTGGTGTTGATATAGTCGTTGTTGGTGTTGATATCGATGGTGGTGTTGGTTTTGGTGTTGATATAGTCGTTGTTGTTGGTTTTGGTGTTGATATAGTCGTTGTTGTTGTTGGTTTTGGTGTTGATATAGTCGTTGTTGATGTTGGTTTTGGTGTTGATATAGTCGTTGTTGGTGTTGATATCGATGGTGGTGTTGGTTTTGGTGTTGATATAGATGGTGGTGTTGGTTTTGGTGTTGATATAGATAGTGGTTTTGGTGTTGATATAGTCGTTGTTGATGTTGGTTTTGGTGTTGATATAGTCGTTGTTGATGTTGGTTTTGGTGTTGATATAGTCGTTGTTGGTGTTGATATCGATGGTGGTGTTGGTTTTGGTGTTGATATAGTCGTTGTTGTTGGTTTTGGTGTTGATATAGTCGTTGTTGATGTTGGTTTTGGTGTTGATATAGTCGTTGTTGATGTTGGTTTTGGTGTTGATATAGTCGTTGGTGTTGATATCGATGGTGGTGTTGGTTTTGGTGTTGATATAGTCGTTGTTGTTGGTTTTGGTGTTGATATAGTCGTTGTTGTTGTTGGTTTTGGTGTTGATATAGTCATTGGTGTTGATATCGATGGTGGTGTTGGTTTTGGTGTTGATATAGTCGTTGTTGTTGGTTTTGGTGTTGATATAGTCGTTGTTGATGTTGGTTTTGGTGTTGATATAGTCGTTGTTGGTGTTGATATCGATGGTGGTGTTGGTTTTGGTGTTGATATAGATGGTGGTGTTGGTTTTGGTGTTGATATAGATGGTGGTTTTGGTGTTGATATAGTCGTTGTTGATGTTGGTTTTGGTGTTGATATAGTCGTTGTTGATGTTGGTTTTGGTGTTGATATAGTCGTTGTTGATGTTGGTTTTGGTGTTGATATAGATGGTGTTGTTAGTTTTGGTGTTGATATAGATGGTGTGTTGGTGTTGATATCGATGGTGGTGTTGGTTTTGGTGTTGATATAGTCGTTGTTGATGTTGGTTTTGGTGTTGATATAGATGGTGGGGTTGGTTTTGGTGTTGATATAGTCGTAGTTAATGTTGGTGTTGGTTTTGATAAAGATGGTGATGTTGATGTTGGTGTTGATGTAGATGGTGTTGTTGGTTTTGGTGTTGATATAGTCGTTGTTGATTTTGGTTTTGGTGTTGGTAAAGATGGTGGTGTTGGTTTTGGTGTTGATATAGTCGTTGTTGATTTTGGTTTTGGTGTTGGTAAAGATGGTGGTGTTGGTTTTGATATAGATAGTGTTGTTGGTTTTGGTGTTGATATAGATGGTGTTGTTGGTGTTGGTGTTGATATAGATGGTGTTGTTGGTGTTGGTTTTGATAAAGATGGTGATGTTGATGTTGGTGTTGATATAGATGGTGTTGTTGGTTTTGGTGTTGATATAGATGGTGTTGTTGGTGTTGGTGTTGATATAGATGGTGTTGTTGGTGTTGGTTTTGATAAAGATGGTGATGTTGATGTTGGTGTTGATATAGATGGTTTTGTTGGTTTTGGTGTTGATATAGATGGTGTTGATATAGATGGTGTTGTTGGTGTTGGTGTTGATATAGATGGTGTTGTTGGTGTTGGTTTTGATAAAGATGGTGATGTTGATGTTGGTGTTGATATAGATGGTGTTGTTGGTTTTGGTGTTGATATAGATGGTGTTGATATAGATGGTGTTGTTGGTTTTGGTGTTGGTTTTAAAAATAATGTTGGTCAGGTTTAGTTTTTTGGCTGTACTCTGGTTGTCATTGGTTTTAGTGATGGTTGTTGGTTGGTAGCGTTGATGTTGGTGCTGTTTCTTTTAGCGTTGCTGTTTTTGTCCCCCTTAATACATGAAAGTTCTTATAAAGCAGTTGATGTGTTTGGACCAAACACCAGTAACACACACTCAGGCTCTTAGCAGGACAGTCAGGTGATTTAGAGCAGGACCCTCTGCCCTGCACATTGTGTTGTTTTCAGCACCCCTGATCCAGCTAATCGGCTAGTGAACAAACCCTTCCTGAGGGGAAGTTGGTGTGTTTTGGCGGGTTTGAAGATCCTCCAGGACCAGGTATTAGCATATCCAGTATTACAGGAGCATCAAAACATAAACAAAGCTGTTACCAAGATAATAACAGCATAAACGGCTTTAGCAGCTTTGCTGTGAAAACAAACATTAGACAGGACGTCTGCCTGAAGGTGGACAGATTACAGTGGGGGTGTCTGCCGCTCCACCGCCCTGCAGCTACATCTCACTTCAGTTGAATCATAAGATATAAGATGTGTCTTGTGTCATATATACAGTCAAGGAGTTTAATCATTTGTGTGTGCTTATCAGCCATAACATTACAACAGTCTTCTTGTATCTACACACATTGTCCAGCTCCACTGACCATATATATCTGATTCTCTGTTACACTGTTCTTTATTGGTCAGGACCCCCACAGGACCACCACAGAGCAGGTACTATTAGGGTGGTGACTCATTCTCCGCACTGCAGGAACACTGACATGGCGATGGTGTGTTAGTGTTTGTTGTGCTGGTGTGAGTGGATTAGACACAGTGGTGCTGCTGCTGGAGTGTTTAAACACTGTGTCCACTCACTGTCCACTCTATTAGACACTCCTACTACTTGCTGAGCTACGTGGTGAGCACTGTGGTGTAGTGGTTAGTACGGTGGTGTAGTGGTTAGTATGGTGGTGTAGTGGTTAGTACGGTGGTGTAGTGGTTAGTACGGTGGTGTAGTGGTTAGTACGGTGGTGTAGTGGTTAGTATGGTGGTGTAGTGGTTAGTATGGTGGTGTAGTGCTTAGTACGGTGGTGTAGTGGTTAGTACGGTGGTGTAGTTGTTAGTACGGTGGTGTAGTGGTTAGTATGGTGGTGTAGTGGTTAGTACGGTGGTGTAGTGGTTAGTATGGTGGTGTAGTGGTTAGTATGGTGGTGTAGTGGTCAGTATGGTGGTGTAGTGGTCAGTATGGTGGTGTAGTGGTCAGTATGGTGGTGTAGTGGTTAGTATGGTGGTGTAGTGGTCAGTATGGTGGTGTAGTGGTCAGTATGGTGGTGTAGTGGTCAGTATGGTGGTGTAGTGGTTAGTATGGTGGTGTAGTGGTTAGTATGGTGGTGTAGTGGTCAGTATGGTGGTGTAGTGGAAGATAATGGATGGCTAGTGGCATTGTTGGTTTATTGGGTTACCATATTAATAACATGTTAACTGTACAGCGCTGATACTGAACGCTCTGTGTGGATGTTAACAGTCTGATTGTCTCTGAGCTGATTGGTTCTCCTTCCCTTAGAGAAACGCGTGCAGTAGCTCGGACGGCACGGAGGACTCAGATTTCTCAGCTGATCACACGGACAGCTCGGAGAGCGACGCTCATGCTGCCAAAAGCACTCGTCTCACGCGCTCCTCGCTCCGGCTCAGCCAGAACTCACAAGGTAAAGCTTTTATCTTTGCTTTCATGTAGCAAAGCATGCTGGGAATCCATTAATGTTAAATGGAAGTGTCACTGATTTGCATAATTAAGTGGTTAAGATGTAAACAAGGTGTCTTTCACAGCCCAATGAAACCAGCTGTCTGAGTTCATAACTCCATAACTGATATTCAAACACATTCTTCCATTACAGTGACACACACTGGGCCTGTCAAGACCTTGAAGCTTTAGCTGAAGAAGCCAGAAGTGGCGAAATTAACTGATTGGCTATGTTGCTTGCTGACAGTGTGTGATTAGTAACTAATACTGGTTGTACAGTCAGAGTTATACACTAGCTCAGCCAGCAGCTGAACAGTTATTACTAGTGTGTTCTGATGTTATACAGTATATAGGATAGTTTCAGTAGCTGAACAGTTATTACTAGTGTGTTCTGATGTTATACAGTGTATAGGATAGTTTCAGTAGCTGAACAGTTATTACTAGTGTGTTCTGATGTTATACAGCGTATAGGATAGTTTCAGCAGCTGAACAGTTATTACTAGTGTGTTCTGATGTTATACAGCGTATAGGATAGTTTCAGTAGCTGAACAGTTATTACTAGTGTGTTCTGATGTTATACAGTGTATAGGATAGTTTCAGTAGCTGAACAGTTATTACTAGTGTGTTCTGATGTTATACAGTGTATAGGATAGTTTCAGTAGCTGAACAGTTATTACTAGTGTGTTCTGATGTTATACAGCGTATAGGATAGTTTCAGTAGCTGAACAGTTATTACTAGTGTGTTCTGATGTTATACAGTGTATAGGATAGTTTCAGTAGCTGAACAGTTATTACTAGTGTGTTCTGATGTTATACAGCGTATAGGATAGTTTCAGCAGCTGAACAGTTATTACTAGTGTGTTCTGATGTTATACAGCGTATAGGATAGTTTCGGTAGATGAACAGTTATTACTAGTGTGTTCTGATGTTATACAGCGTATAGGATAGTTTCAGCAGCTGAACGGTTATTACTAGTGTGTTCTGATGTTATACAGTGTATAGGATAGTTTCAGTAGCTGAACAGTTATTACTAGTGTGTCTGATGTTATACAGCGTATAGGATAGTTTCAGTAGCTGAACAGTTATTACTAGTGTGTTCTGATGTTATACAGTGTATAGGATAGTTTCAGTAGCTGAACAGTTATTACTAGTGTGTTCTGATGTTATACAGCGTATAGGATAGTTTCAGTAGCTGAACAGTTATTACTAGTGTGTTCTGATGTTATACAGCGTATAGGATAGTTTCAGCAGCTGAACAGTTATTACTAGTGTGTTCTGATGTTATACAGCGTATAGGATAGTTTCAGTAGATGAACAGTTATTACTAGTGTGTTCTGATGTTATACAGCGTATAGGATAGTTTCAGTAGCTGAACAGTTATTACTAGTGTGTTCTGATGTTATACAGTGTATAGGATAGTTTCAGTAGCTGAACAGTTATTACTAGTGTGTTCTGATGTTATACAGCGTATAGGATAGTTTCAGTAGCTGAACAGTTATTACTAGTGTGTTCTGATGTTATACAGCATATAGGATAGTTTCAGTAGCTGAACAGTTATTACTAGTGTGTTCTGATGTTATACAGTGTATAGGATAGTTTCAGTAGCTGAACAGTTATTACTAGTGTGTTCTGATGTTATACAGTATATAGGATAGTTTCAGCAGCTGAACAGTTATTACTAGTGTGTTCTGATGTTATACAGTGTATAGGATAGTTTCAGTAGCTGAACAGTTATTACTAGTGTGTTCTGATGTTATACAGCGTATAGGATAGTTTCAGTAGCTGAACAGTTATTACTAGTGTGTTCTGATGTTATACAGCGTATAGGATAGTTTCAGCAGCTGAACAGTTATTACTAGTGTGTTCTGATGTTATACAGCGTATAGGATAGTTTCAGTAGCTGAACAGTTATTACTAGTGTGTTCTGATGTTATACAGCGTATAGGATAGTTTCAGCAGCTGAACAGTTATTACTAGTGTGTTCTGATGTTATACAGCGTATAGGATAGTTTCAGTAGCTGAACAGTTATTACTAGTGTGTTCTGATGTTATACAGCGTATAGGATAGTTTCAGTAGATGAACAGTTATTACTAGTGTGTTCTGATGTTATACAGCGTATAGGATAGTTTCAGTAGCTGAACAGTTATTACTAGTGTGTTCTGATGTTATACAGCGTATAGGATAGTTTCAGTAGCTGAACAGTTATTACTAGTGTGTTCTGATGTTATACAGCGTATAGGATAGTTTCAGCAGCTGAACAGTTATTACTAGTGTGTTCTGATGTTATACAGCGTATAGGATAGTTTCAGTAGCTGAACAGTTATTACTAGTGTGTTCTGATGTTATACAGCGTATAGGATAGTTTCAGTAGCTGAACAGTTATTACTAGTGTGTTCTGATGTTATACAGCGTATAGGATAGTTTCAGTATCTGAACAGTTATTACCAGTGTGTTCTCACTGGTGTGTTTGGATGGTAAATAAAATGTGTATATTTGTGTTGTAGACGTGGAGACCCCTGGTTCCCATCACCACCACTGTAAACACCATCTGAACCAGTTCACACCAAACCCCACTCTCAGTCAGCCTGTGATTGGGCAATTTTAAAAACCTTAAAACTCCTTAAACGGACAGCCGTTTCCAAGTCTTGTTTTCTTTGTGGTCTCAGATTTAAGAATCCTAGATTGTCTATTTTCTCGTATCCAGGACTTTTTAGGTCAGAGCAGTGACACAGCCGTGTTTTGTCTTCTGGGTTTTCAGCAGTATAAACAGCTGTCTGCTCCTCAGACCGTTTCCTTTGGTGGTCTGGTGTTTCTCTCTGGCGATGAAGAGCTTGGCGTGCGCTCTAGTGGCTCGGACCCTTTGCTGTTTGAAGAGGGGTGGGGTCCAAATGTACATGACCAGCCAGGACAGTTTTGCTGTCTGAAGGTTGCTTCTCTCCAGTTTTAGTGCTGGAGCTGCGAGACTGATGTAGATATCAAGTACAAACCCGGTTCCAAGAAAGAACATCAAAGAGGCAGATAAACCCAAAAGACAGTGATGTATAATTCTACATTGACCTGTGCAAAGGCTAGAAATGTTTTATTCAACCCCTCAACCCTTCAAACTTCAAAAATTAAACAAATATCTCCAATACTGCAATCATTAAATTTAGATCCAAACGAAAAAAGTTAATTAAATAAATACAGTAAAAACTGCAGTCATTAAACTCAGACTCTGTTATTTTAAACTAAATCTGTAATCATTAAATGTCGAATATTGAATTTCTGCTGCTGTTCTGTTTGTACCGGTCAGATCTGGTCTGTATGTGTTCTGGGTTATTAGTTTTGTGTTAGCTGTGTGTTCTAGCTCTGCTGTTTACTGATACTCACTGTGTTCAGCTGTGTGGTGTCTCTGAGATGCTGTATCAGATTAGTATGTTAAATGTCTTTGTCTTGGTTCCTCCGCGAGAGATGCTGATTTTACTAATTTTAAAAACGTCCTGGATGAGTCTGAGTCACATACGGTAAACACTGCCAGACGGGCGACATGCTTTTAACCAGCACATGCGGTGAACGCCGTTAAATGTTCTGGCGAGGCCGCTGCTTTAGTCAGTCTGTGGAAAATGAAAGGGTATGTATTTCCACCTAGTGGTTCAGATAGGAATTGCAGGGAGCTGGCCGGAGGTCTCCTCTTTCTGGATGAAACACTAGCTGGAAATACAGAAATTAGGCTCATTTGTTTAACGCCATCGATCGGCTCTCAGGAACGGCTGAATTGGAGAAACATCGTCTGATCACCGATCACTTATTTTAATTAAAAATCGCCCGATACAGATACATAGCCGTTCAATCCTTCCGTCTTTATTCATAACCATTTTGTGTAATAACATTTAGGGAAGCACAGTAATATACTAATAATGCAGTAATAATATTATTTGATTAAACATATCAGTCGAATTGTTTTGATTAGACTTAGATTAGACTTACTGCCCTACGCTACCCACAATTCCCATATAGGTTAGTGCTGTGTATTGGCAAGAACCTGGCGATACAATATGTATCGTGATACAGCGCTCACGATTCAATATATCGCGATATATTGTGATACTGCAAACAAAGTGATATATTGCATATATTTCAAATCCTACTATTAAAACCCACCACTGTATGAACAGGTTTGCCAATGTTTATAGTAGCACTGCGTCCTTGTGCTGCTTGTTAATGTTGGAGTGGAGCTGAAAATGGATTACAACACTGCCATCTAGTGGTCAGAGGTTTCAACACAACACACAGTGAGTCACTGTCTGCCAGGAATCTGTGTATTGATACTGTGTCTTTGAGAATCGATACAGTATCACTAAACATAATATCCCGATATTCGATATTTTAGATATTTTCTTACACCCCTAATATAGGTGCATATAATAACTAACAACTTTTAGCTTTTAGAGGCGGACGTCTGGTTCCCATCACCACCACTGTGGATGATTTTGTTACGTTTCTCTGGAGAGGAGCTTCACACACCGAACCACTCTGAATGACTTTGTTTGCATCTTAACTGTTTAATTATGAAGCAGAAATTTTTAAAAATGGGTGGAGTTCCCCTTTAGGCTAGATGATGTAGTTTATGACACTGTGGGACGCTCTGTTGTCTATAAACATTAACTGAAGTACAGACAGCTAGCCTCTGGTGCTAATTGGTGGGGTGGCTGTGAACTTGGTGGGGTATAGGTGAGCTTGGTGGGGTAGAGGTGAGCTTGGTGGGGTAGAGGTGAGCTTGGTGGGGTAGAGGTGAACTTGGTGGGGTAGTAGAGGTGAGCTTGGTGGGGTAGAGGTGAACTTGGTGGGGTAGAGGTGAACTTGGTGGGGTAGAGGTGAACTTGGTGGGGTATAGGTGAACTTGGTGGGGTAGAGGTGAACTTGGTGGGGTAGAGGTGAACCTGGTGGGGTATAGGTGAACTTGGTGGGGTATAGGTGAACTTGATGGGGTAGAGGTGAACTTGGTGGGGTAGAGGTGAACATCTCTGGGGTAGAGGTGAACTTAGTGGGGTAGAGGTGAACTTGGTGGGGTAGAGGTGAACTTGGTGGGGTAGAGGTGAACATGGTGGGGTAGAGGTGAACTTGGTGGTGTATAGGTGAACTTGATGGGGTAGAGGTGAACATGGTGGGGTAGAGGTGAACTTGGTGGGGTATAGGTGAACTTGATGGGGTATAGGTGAACTTGGTGGGGTAGAGGTGAACTCTGTGGGGTATAGGTGAACTTGGTGGGGTAGAGGTGAACTTGATGGGGTAGAAGTGAACTTGGTGGGGTAGAGGTGAACTTGGTGGGGTAGAGGTGAACTTGGTGGGGTAGAGGTGAACTTGATGGGGTATAGGTGAACTTGGTGGGGTGGAGGTGAACTTGGTGGGGTAGAGGTGAACTCTGTGGGGTAGAGGTGAACTCGGTGGGGTGGAGGTGAACTCGGTGGGGTAGAGGTGAACTTGGTGGGGTATAGGTGAACTTGGTGGGGTAGAGGTGAGCTTGGTGGGGTAGAGGTGAACTTGGTGGGGTAGTAGAGGTGAACTTGGTGGGGTAGAGGTGAACTTGGTGGGGTAGAGGTGAACTTGGTGGGGTAGAGGTGAACTTGATGGGGTAGAGGTGAACTTGGTGGGGTAGAGGTGAGCTTGGTGGGGTAGAGGTGAGCTTGGTGGGGTAGAGGTGAGCTTGGTGGGGTAGAGGTGAGCTTGGTGGGGTAGAGGTGAACTTGGTGGGGTAGAGGTGAGCTTGGTGGGGTAGAGGTGAACTTGGTGGGGTAGAGGTGAACTTGGTGGGGTAGAGGTGAACTTGGTGGGGTAGTAGAGGTGAACTTGGTGGGGTAGAGGTGAACTTGATGGGGTAGAGGTGAGCTTGGTGGGGTAGAGGTGAACTTGGTGGGGTAGAGGTGAACTTGGTGGGGTAGTAGAGGTGAACTTGGTGGGGTAGAGGTGAACTTGATGGGGTAGAGGTGAACTTGGTGGGGTAGAGGTGAACTTGGTGGGGTATAGGTGAACTTGGTGGGGTAGAGGTGAACTTGGTGGGGTAGAGGTGAGCTTGGTGGGGTAGAGGTGAACTTGGTGGGGTAGAGGTGAGCTTGGTGGGGTAGAGGTGAGCTTGGTGGGGTAGAGGTGAACTTGGTGGGGTAG
Organism: Megaleporinus macrocephalus; assembly: GCA_021613375.1. Lineage (NCBI taxonomy): Eukaryota > Metazoa > Chordata > Actinopteri > Characiformes > Anostomidae > Megaleporinus > Megaleporinus macrocephalus. The sequence goes on from CM038719.1 coordinate 5,700,978, forward strand.
AGGTGAGCTTGGTGGGGTAGAGGTGAGCTTGGTGGGGTAGAGGTGAACTTGGTGGGGTAGAGGTGAACTTGGTGGGGTAGAGGTGAACTTGGTGGGGTAGAGGTGAGCTTGGTGGGGTAGAGGTGAGCTTGGTGGGGTAGAGGTGAGCTTGGTGGGGTAGAGGTGAACTTGGTGGGGTAGAGGTGAGCTTGGTGGGGTAGAGGTGAGCTTGGTGGGGTAGAGGTGAACTTGGTGGGGTAGAGGTGAGCTTGGTGGGGTAGAGGTGAGCTTGGTGGGGTAGAGGTGAACTTGGTGGGGTAGAGGTGAGCTTGGTGGGGTAGAGGTGAGCTTGGTGGGGTAGAGGTGAGCTTGGTGGGGTGGAGGTGAACTCGGTGGGGTGGAGGTGAGCTTGGTGGGGTAGTAGAGGTGAGCTTGGTGGGGTAGAGGTGAGCTTGGTGGGGTATAGGTGAGCTTGGTGGGGTAGAGGTGAACTTGGTGGGGTAGAGGTGAACTTGGTGGGGTAGAGGTGAACTTGGTGGGGTAGAGGTGAACTTGGTGGGGTAGAGGTGAGCTTGGTGGGGTAGAGGTGAGCTTGGTGGGGTAGAGGTGAGCTTGGTGGGGTGGAGGTGAACTCGGTGGGGTGGAGGTGAGCTTGGTGGGGTAGTAGAGGTGAGCTTGGTGGGGTAGAGGTGAGCTTGGTGGGGTAGAGGTGAGCTTGGTGGGGTAGAGGTGAACTTGGTGGGGTAGAGGTGAGCTTGGTGGGGTAGAGGTGAGCTTGGTGGGGTAGAGGTGAGCTTGGTGGGGTAGAGGTGAGCTTGGTGGGGTAGAGGTGAGCTTGGTGGGGTAGAGGTGAACTTGGTGGGGTAGAGGTGAACTTGGTGGGGTAGTAGAGGTGAACTTGGTGGGGTAGAGGTGAACTTGGTGGGGTATAGGTGAACTTGGTGGGGTAGAGGTGAACTTGGTGGGGTAGTAGAGGTGAACTTGGTGGGGTAGAGGTGAACTTGGTGGGGTAGAGGTGAACTTGGTGGGGTATAGGTGAACTTGGTGGGGTAGAGGTGAACTTGGTGGGGTAGAGGTGAACTCGGTGGGGTAGAGGTGAACTCGGTGGGGTAGAGGTGAACTTGGTGGGGTAGAGGTGAACTTGGTGGGGTAGAGGTGAACTTGATGGGGTAGAGGTGAACTTGGTGGGGTAGAGGTGAACTTGGTGGGGTAGAGGTGAACTCGGTGGGGTAGAGGTGAACTCGGTGGGGTAGAGGTGAACTTGGTGGGGTAGAGGTGAACTTGGTGGGGTAGAGGTGAACTTGGTGGGGTAGAGGTGAACTTGGTGGGGTAGAGGTGAGCTTGGTGGGGTAGAGGTGAACTCGGTGGGGTAGAGGTGAGCTTGGTGGGGTAGTAGAGGTGAACTTGGTGGGGTAGAGGTGAGCTTGGTGGGGTAGAGGTGAGCTTGGTGGGGTAGAGGTGAACTTGGTGGGGTAGAGGTGAACTTGGTGGGGTAGAGGTGAACTCTGTGGGGTAGAGGTGAACTCTGTGGGGTAGAGGTGAGCTTGGTGGGGTAGAGGTGAGCTTGGTGGGGTAGAGGTGAGCTTGGTGGGGTAGAGGTGAACTTGGTGGGGTAGTAGAGGTGAACTTGGTGGGGTAGAGGTGAGCTTGGTGGGGTAGAGGTGAACTTGGTGGGGTAGTAGAGGTGAACTTGGTGGGGTAGAGGTGAGCTTGGTGGGGTAGAGGTGAACTTGGTGGGGTAGAGGTGAACTTGGTGGGGTAGAGGTGAACTCTGTGGGGTAGAGGTGAACTCTGTGGGGTAGAGGTGAGCTTGGTGGGGTAGAGGTGAGCTTGGTGGGGTAGAGGTGAGCTTGGTGGGGTAGTAGAGGTGAACTTGGTGGGGTATAGGTGAGCTTGGTGGGGTAGAGGTGAACTTGGTGGGGTAGAGGTGAGCTTGGTGGGGTAGAGGTGAACTTGGTGGGGTAGAGGTGAGCTTGGTGGGGTAGAGGTGAGCTTGGTGGGGTAGAGGTGAGCTTCAGACGCCGATCGTGGCGGATGCTCTAGGTTTTGGCGTAACAGTGGAAGCTGCCGAACTGTCGCTTTAAGGCTCTGTGTTTAGATTCCAGCCCCGTTGGGAGCTCGTCCGCTCTGGCCTCGGACGAGGTGATGAACTTTTCGACCCGCCGAGTGACCCGCAGTCAACAGCAGGGGGAGCCGGTCGCGGCCAGGAAAGGCGAAATCCCCCTGCGGCAGAGCGGCTCGGAGGCGGAGCGGCATGGGGAAGTCTCAGACAGGGGTAGGAGGAGAAAGCAGCGTGCTCCATGCTCCTTTACTCTGATCCCCACCCCATCGCCGCGCAGCAGCTTGGTTTTTATGTTCTTCTGCTGTTATTTTTTTATTTGCATGGATTTTTCTTCATTCAAAACCTGCATCACGTTTATTCCCTCTGCTCCTTTACGCGCCTCCGCGATGGCAAACCCGCTTTACTCTTTCTTTTGATTTGTATGTAAACAGAGTTTGAACAAAGTGTATAATAGTTTAACAGTAGTTCAAAATATAACATTCACTTTTCAGTTCATACAGTTCAGTTATAGAAACAGAGCTACACGACAGCTCATTTTGAATAGTCTGGATGGATCTGTCTGTCTGTCTGTCTGTCTGGTTATAGATAGAGGTGACTGTAAACTGAGGTGTTTATAGATATAGCTATCTGTGGTTGGATCTGTCTGTAGATATTTATACTCAGCTGTATACTAGAGCTTTCTGTAGATGGATCTGTCTGGAGATTGATCTTTCTGTAGGTGGAGCTTTCTGTAGATGAAGCTGTCTGTAGGTGGAGCTGTCTGTAGGTGGAGCTGTCTGTAGGTGGATCTGTCTGTAGGTGGAGCTGTCTGTAGGTGGAGCTGTCTGTAGGTGGAGCTGTCTGTAGGTGGAGCTGTCTAGGTGGATCTGTCTGTCGGTGGATCTGTCTGTAGGTGGAGCTCTCTGTAGATGGATCTGTCTGTGGCTGGATCTGTCTGTAGATAGAGCTGTCTGTAGATGGAGCTGTCTGTAGATGGAGCTATGTGTAGATGGAGCTGTCTGTAGGTGGAGCTGTTTGTAGGTGGATCTGTCTGTAGGTGGATCTGTCTGTAGGTGGATCTGTCTGTAGGTGGATCTGTCTGTAGGTGGAGCTATGTGTAGATGGAGCTATGTGTAGGTGGATCTGTCTGTAGGTGGAGCTGTCTGTAGGTGAATCTGTCTGTAGGTGAAGCTGTCTGTAGGTGAAGCTGTCTGTAGGTGGAGCTGTCTGTAGGTGGATCTGTCTGTAGATGGAGCTGTCTGTAGATGGATCTGTCTGTAGGTGGAGCTATGTGTAGGTGGAGCTGTCTGTAGGTGGAGCTGTCTGTAGGTGGAGCTCTCTGTAGGTGGAGCTGTCTGTAGGTGGAGCTGTCTGTAGGTGGAGCTGTCTGTACGTCGATCTGTCTGTAGGTGGAGCTGTCTGTAGGTGGATCTGTCTGTAGGTGGATCTGTCTGTAGGTGGAGCTGTCTGTAGGTGGAGCTGTCTGTAGGTGGAGCTGTCTGTAGGTGGAGCTATGTGTAGGTGGATCTGTCTGTAGGTGGATCTGTCTGTAGGTGGAGCTATGTGTAGGTGGAGCTGTCTGTAGGTGGAGCTCTCTGTAGGTGGAGCTGTCTGTAGGTGGAGCTGTCTGTAGGTGGAGCTGTCTGTAGGTGGATCTGTCTGTAGGTGGAGCTGTCTGTAGGTGGAGCTGTCTGTAGGTGGATCTGTCTGTAGGTGGAGCTGTCTGTAGGTGGAGCTCTCTGTAGGTGGAGCTGTCTGTAGGTGGATCTGTCTGTAGGTGGATCTGTCTGTAGGTGGAGCTGTCTGTAGGTGGATCTGTCTGTAGGTCGATCTGTCTGTAGGTGGATCTGTCTGTAGGTGGATCTGTCTGTAGGTGGAGCTGTCTGTAGGTGGAGCTGTCTGTAGGTGGAGCTGTCTGTAGGTGGAGCTGTCTGTAGAGGCTGTTTCATGTAACATGGACAGAGCACATTCGTGCAGCGAGTACAGCTTTTCTGTCATGGATCAAAAACTTTTGGCCGTATCATATAGAACAGCACTGATTTATATTTATTTGTATATAATATTTATACATTTCATGCTTGTGCTCTGTATAATCTGCTGTAATCACTGAAGTGTGTGAGGGGGGTCTTTCTTGGGGAGATGGTCTTCTATCATTCATTCTCTGTGCTTCCTTCAAAAAATTGTTTGCCCTGCATTTCTGAGCTGCTCTGTCATGCACTCACGTTTTCTGGACTTATTATTTGCTGTTTTATGCGGAATTTTAATGCAGATTAAATCATAAAGAATGATGGTGTAGCAGCTGGATAACATCTGCAGCAGCTTTATTCACTGCTTTGTGCTTAACTCCACTGAACTGTTACATATAACACTGTTATAATCACTGTAGAGCAGTTAAACGTACAGACGGGTCAGGTTCTGTTGTTTATCCACTCAGATGCGAAGCACGGGGCGGACCAGGATGAATCTCCCCCACGGACCCCCACAGGAAACGCCCACTCCTCTGAGTCTGATATCGACATGTCCAGCCCCAACGTGTCTCATGATGAGAGCCTGGCGAAGGAGCTTTCGCTCAGAGAGTCCAGCCTGGCCCACCGGCCGAAGCGCCGCCGCTTCCACGAGAGTTACAACTTCAACATGAAGTGCCCCACGCCTGGCTGCAACTCACTCGGTAACCCAGCGTCCGCACATCATACCTCCAGCTGTTTAGAACACAGTCCAGCTGTTTATATCCCAGTCCAGCTGTTTATATCTCGGTCCAGCTGTTTATATCTCAGTCCAGCTGTTTATATCTCGGTCCAGCTGTTTATATCTCAGTCCAGCTGTTTATATCTCAGTCCAGCTGTTTTTACATCAGTCCAGCTGTTTATATCTCAGTCCAGCTGTTTTTTTACATCAGTCCAGCTGTTTATATCTCAGTCCAGCTGTTTATATCTCAGTCCAGCTGTTTATAATGCAGTCCAGCAGTTTTACACCTCAGTCCAGCTGTTTATAACACAGTCCAGCTGTTTATAACACAGTCCAGCTGTCTATAACACAGTCCAGCTGTCTATAACACAGTCCAGCTGTCTATAACACAGTCCAGCTGTCTATAACACAGTCCAGTAGTTTTATACTTCAGTTCAGCTGCTTATAAAACAGTCCAGTTGTTTATACTTCTGTCCAGCTGTTTATGCCTCAGTCCAGCTGTTTATAACACAGTCCAGCTGTTTAGACTTCAGTCCAGCTGTTAATACTTCAGTCCAGCTGTTAATACTTCAGTCCAGCTGTTTATAATTCAGTACAGCTGTGTAGACCCCAGTCCAGTTGTTTATAATTCCGTCCAGCTGTTTATACCTCAGTCCAGCTGCTTATAACACAGTCCAGCTGCTTATAACACAGTCCAGCTGTTTAGACTTCAGTCCAGCTGTTTAGATTTCAGTCCAGCTGTTTATACCTCAGTCCATCAGTTTTATACCTCAGTCTAGCTGTTATATATGTATATATACACTTTAGTCCAGCTGTTTTACTATTATTTATTCAATAACTATTATAAATGAATATGTGCTGTGTATTGTTCAGTAACTGCTATGGATTATACAGTGTTTATTATTGTGTCTAGTTATTATTCTGTAACTTTTATTTTATTTATTGAATTGAATGAATTATTATTTTTTTATACCTGAACATGAAAGTGTATCTCTGGAGTGTAAACTAAGCCTTTCTTGGTCTCAGGTACGTCTGGAGCTAATCTGCTTCTGCTTTAATTCTCTAGTACTTCATTCCGGCAGAACACAAACAAGTGAAGACCAGATCAGCTCAGACACGGTCTTAAAGTCTGTCAGACTGTTAACAACGTCTCCATAGAAACGAGTTTAGTCAGTATGGATGTGTGTAAATTACTTATTTTTTGTGACATCACAGAAACTGAGAATTAAAAACAGGCTGGTTCTCTGTGTACTGGCTGGGTGCTTAATATACTTTGAATGTGTTTAATATTGTTTACATACATCATCAAGCTTCTTTGTATTTCCATTAAAAAGTTGAATTTAAATGTTTAATATTTATTTATTTAAATTCTGCAACTCGTTTTAATCAGGACACCTAACCGGGAAGCACGAGAGGCACTTCTCCATATCCGGCTGTCCGCTGTACCATAATCTATCAGCAGACGAGTGCAAGGTAGTGAGTGGCGGATCCAGATTTTCCCAGATTTTTCATGTCTGTGAAATTCCTGAAGCTGTGATTGACTCACTGAGCTGACTCTGGCTGCTGCTGCTCTGCCGCAGGTGAAGGCCAACACTCGAGACAAGCAGGTGGAGGAGAGGACGCTGACCCACAGCCAGGACGAGAATCGACATTCCACACGCCATCAGGTACGCAGTGGAACCACAATCAGCACCTGACCTCACTAACACTCAACCAAATCCTCACAGCAATGTTCATCATCAGTACCTGACCTCACTACCACTCAATCAAACCCTTGCAGCATTGTTCCAACATCAGTACCTGACCTCACTAATACTCAATCAAATCCTCACAGCAGTTTTCAACATCAGCACCTGACCTCACTAACACTCAATCAAATCCTCACAGCAATGTTCCAACATCAGTGCCTGACCTCACTAACACTCAATCAACTCCTCACAACAGTTTTCAACATGAGCACCTGACCTCACTAACACTCAACCAAATCCTCACAGCAATGTTCATCATCAGTACCTGACCTCACTAACACTCAACCAAATCCTCACAACAGTTTTCAACATCAGTACTTGACCTCACTAACACTCAATCAACTCCTCACAGCAGTTTTCAACATGAGCACCTGACCTCACTAACACTCAATCAAATCCTCACAGCAATGTTCCAACATCAGCACCTGACCTCACTAACACTCAATCAAATCCTCACAGCAATGTTCCAACATCAGTACCTGACCTCACTAACACTCAATCAACTCCTCACAACAGTTTTCAACATGAGCACCTGACCTCACTAACACTCAATCAGATCCTCACAGCAATGTTCCAACATCAGCACCTGACCTCACTAACACTCAATCAAATCCTCACAGCAGTTTTCAACATGAGCACCTGACCTCACTAACACTCAATCAAATCCTCACAACAGTTTTCAACATCAGTACCTGACCTCACTAACACTCAATCAAATCCTCACAGCAATGTTCAACATCAGTACCTGACCTCACTAACACTCAATCAAATCCTCACAGCAATGTTCCAACATCAGTGCCTGACCTCACTAACACTCAATCAAATCCTCACAGCAATGTTCCAACATCAGTGCCTGACCTCACTAATACTCAATCAAATCCTCACAGCAGTGTTTAACATCAGTACATGACCTCACTAACACTCAACCAAATCCTCACAGCAATGTTTAACATCAGTACCTGACCTCACTAATACTCAATCAAATCCTCACAGCAGTGTTCACCATCAGGCATCTCCATGTGTTGTTTTCAGGCTCCTGTGGAGCGTCAGCTGCGCTATAAGGAGAAGGTGACGGAGATGAGGAGGAAGAGGAATTCTACTCCTCTAAAGGAACACAAAGAGAAATATGTGGTGAGCTATGAGTGAGCTGAGTATCTAAGTTACCTGTACCAGCTCCTCTCTTTCATCTGAACATCAAACACAAAGTAGATTAAAGGTGTTTCTGTGAAACTTTCAGTTTAAGATGATCTGCTTCAACCAGCACACAGTGATCCACTCACACAGCATGGCTGCTACTTCCAGTCACTGTTGGAGGTTGTGGTGCTAATAAAGGTGGAGCTGCTCGTCTCTTCAGTCTCTTCAGTGTTGAACGCTGAGCTGAAGCTGCTCCGAGTTTTGGAGAAACTGTCTGGAGTGAAACGTACAGACTGAGAGTTAAAGTTGTTCAGGATTCTGTTAAAGATGTTCTTGTTTTGGGAATTTTCTGTTCCACCTTAAACGGAGCTGCAGTTACATACAGGCGTCTGTACGAGCTGCAGTGTTTAAGGTGGAACATTAGATGAAGAACGTGGAGAAGAGGATCTTCAGGCTGGTTTAAAGATGAACATGCAGCTCTGACAGTTGGGTTGTTTGTTGGGAAGGAATGAAAAGTGGTGACGTTACCTTCACAGCCTGGAACACTGGATTTCTCCACCACCGTTCTTGTTGCTGGTTGGTGTTGTGGTTGTGTGTAAATGTTCTGGTTGGTGTTGTGGTTGTGTGTAAATGTTCTGGTTGTTGTTGTGGTTGTGTGTAAATGTTCTGGTTGCTGGTTGGTGTTGTGGTTGTGTGTAAATGTTCTGGTTGTTGTTGTGGTTGTGTGTAAATGTTCTGGTTGCTGGTTGGTGTTGTGGTTGTGTGTAAATGTTCTGGTTGTTGTTGTGGTTGTGTGTAAATGTTCTGGTTGCTGGTTGGTGTTGT